>APFE030625289.1:0-19436 GCA_000404065.3 Pinus taeda | reverse complement strand
TTTGTAGGGTCTGTGTCGATGCTTGTCTAGCAACCCGATCTCTTTATGTGCAATTTGACAGTTGATTTTTAAATCTTTTTTGCAATGTCTCAAGTTGTCTTAGGCTAAGATTTTAAAATCGATATACATTTAACATTAAAAAAAAATACTCTTGGTACAATAACTCTTTAATTCAGGTGTTCATTTTTAAAGTTTTTTTTTGTCATAACATTTTTCCATAATGTCCTGCTTCAAATATTTTGAGATTTTTTTGTAGCCATAATCTTTGGTTTTAATTGCATGGTTGAAAAATTGTCAAGATTTTAACGTTTTTCTAAGTCATGATATTTTATCTTTAATGCTATGGTCGAAAACAATTACAATTTCAAGGTTTTTTAGAGTCAAGATATTTTATCTTTAACATGGATGGAAAGAGTTGGAATTATCAAGGATTCAAGACATGATATTTTATCTTTAACACAATGTCCAAGAATTGTTGGAATTTTACAGTTTTTCAAAGTCCAGATATTTTCTCTCACTCCATTGCTAAAAAGTGTGAAAATTGTAACTCGATTTGTTTTTTTGTTATTCTAGAATAATTAATTTTTTTAAGGGTGTTTTTTTCATCCATTTTTCAAAAAAAACGTTTTTTACTTCCATTTAAAAAAAAAAAAAAAAAAAAAATTGAAAATTTACCCTTAAAAAAAAACATCGTTCTGGAATAAGCAATTTTCATTTTTGGGTTGTTTTTTCATGTTTTTTTTGGGGTTTCTGGGCTCGAGTACCTGTTTTGAGGTAATAGTTCCCATTTCATTTGTAACTATGTTATGTGAGAAAAGGATATTTTTAAAGGCTTGAGGATAGCACGATGAAATTCAAAAGATACTTATTAATGGGACCCATCACAGATGCCATGTTCACTTCAAAATTTTGGAAATCACTTTTCATTGGCTTTGGAACCCGATTAGCCTTGAGCATAGCTTATCATTCCCAAATCGATGGTAAAATAGAGAGAGTAAATAGAATTTTGGAAGACATGCTGAAGATGTATGTGATGCATCAACTGAGAAAGCGGAAAGACTACCTTCCACTAGTAGAATTTGCATCTAATAATAGTTATCAAGAATCATTGGGAATGAGTCCCTTTGAAGAACTTTATGGCATGACATGAAACACCCCTATCAATTGGGATGATCCAGTAAATAGAATAATTTTTGGGCCAAAACTGCTAAAATAAATGGAGCAAGAGATGATCAATATTACACAAAATTGAAAGGTAGCCTGGGATAGGAAAAATTGCTATGCAGACTAGCAGAGACTACATAAAAAGTTTCAAGTAGTAGAGCATGTTTATCTTCATATTGATCCAAATAAAATGTCATTTAAAATGGGCTCACGTGCCAAGTTGGCACCCAGATATAGCTGGCCATTCCAAATCTTGAAAAGGGTCATGCCAATGGCCTACATATTGGCCTTGCCACCTACAACAAGAGTACGTAATGTTTTTCATTTTTCCTTTCTTAAGAAATATGTTCATGGCACTAATCATGTTGTTGATTGGTCTATTATACAAGTCGAACTAGAGGGAGAGTTCCAACCAGAACCACTATGCATCTTGTATAGGAGGAAAATCACATTCTTGAATAGAACAATAAAGTAGGTCAAGGTGCAAACGAAACACTTTAGACCTAATGAAACCACCTGGGAGATGGTTGAGAAAATAAGGGGCATAGTACCCATCTTTGATTTTTGAATAAATAGATATACGTGTTGCATGTAAATATTAGTTTTTGATATTTTCTATGAAAATAAGAACACTGAGGGCAGTGTTCCATTTTAAGGGGGTGCAGTTTGTGACATCCTTGAAATGTTTCCCCCTAATTTTTGTAGTGTAATGATAGATGAAATTATAAAATAATATACTTTATGTAACAGCATTAAGAGTGGAACTACAGACCCATTATCTAAGAGAGAAGAGGAAATATAAACCCATGTTGGGTTAGTTGGAACTTTGAATTAATCTTATGGTGAAAATAATAAGAAAAAGAATAGGAAGATTCCAAGAGGAGCATGGACAGATACCCCAAAGAAATGATAAAAAGGAAATTTCTTAGCATTATGGGGGGTTAGACCTCTTCTTTATAAATCTCATGATTAAAGCTAGAAAGAGTTCTGATTTGAGTGAATGAGATTCCCTAGAAGAGAAAATTGTGACCAAAAAAAGTAAATGGGAATGAGTGTTTGCCAAGGACTAGCTAAGAAACTACTCAGGTGCTAGCTAGGGTTGATAAACCACGTGTAGAAGGTTTCTTTCTAAGATAGAGTTAATAAACCACCTAAGGTGTTTTTTGTGGGATGATAAATCAACCTTTGAGTGCTTAACACAGCTAATAAACCACACACTATTGTGATTTTTTTATGCTTGACTAGCTAACAAAGCACTCAATGTCATATGTATATCATATCCTTTATGTAATGAAGATGGCTTCTTATTAAGTTTGTTGAAAAGAAATTTCCCTTGGATCATGGATCTGGCTCAGGGGTGACTGTTGTAAGTGGTTTTGGTTACAACTGGTCTATGTTTTAGTGTAAAAGTAAATTCCCACCTTTAGTGTGTCCTTTGAATTTATTCTAATGGCAACTATTTAGCTGAGATATGTGAAGCTAAAGATTTCCCTGTGAAATTTAGTGTATGGATTTGAACAATGTTGTAATGTTATGAAATGTTGGTGCTTGAACTTTTTGAATATAATTCACAAGTGATTGTGTTTATTTTTATGATCTCTTGTCATATATCTAAGGGCTAAACGTCTAAATGTTTCTATTTACTATTTATGGAGTGCACTTTGGGTTTAATGGCTCTGAATCACTACATGGAATGCCCTCTTCCTTATGTTTAAATGAGAAGTTGATTCTCGGATTATTTTCATAAGGAATGGGTTATTCTCATTTTCACTCTGAGTCTACAGACTTTCTAAATACTTATCCATGGAAAGAAATAAAACTATGATAAAAATTGACTAAAAGATTAATAAAAACAATTTGTCCATCATGCCTTATTTTACAAAATCGCAAGCTCATGATGGATATCCCTGTCCTCATATAAAAATATGTAATACATATATACATATTTCACAAGTTGCAATCCAAGAGGGACTACGTAGGGTGAAAGTTGAGGAGGGATATCCCTAGTTTCATATAAATGAGTAATTATATATAATTATATATATGTAAATGTATAGGTCATAGCAAAGGTGTGATGGGTCGAAGATGTATAATCCTTGAAAGGATAATATAGGGCATACATAAATATATGAATCTATGCACTTGTATAAGCCTTTGCATACAAGACTGAAATTTGGGTCGAGTGATGCTTTGGAGGCCCCAGAAAAAGGCTCTAATGTTCAAGAATTGAAACACTTGGCCTGGAGGAGATAGGCCTTGAGCCCCATACATCCATGTGGTTGGGATCCATGATAAAATGCGAGAGAAATGTGTTATCACGGTTGTTTATCTCCTTGTTGAATTTGTGTTATTACATGGACCCCGGATGTATTACCCAAATCTTTCGAGTGGAGGCTCTACTTGAAACTTTTGATATTTAATTTTTATGATGATGTGGCTCATGAGCCCATTCACTCATAACTGAGTAAAGACCTTAAATCTCTCTTATAGAGTGACAAATGGAAAAGGGTTGGTGGACGAGTGCTACTAGACCACGTCACCCCAGGGTTTTGAGACTATGACATCAACACAACGATTTCCATCGAAAGCATTCCAAAATTTTTGTAAGAGGTCTCGAAGTGGAACTCCTTGGATTTTATCACTAGGATGATGTGGAAGTAGCGGGGCCCTTCAAAAAGTTTGAGTGTAGTCTTTGTTTGAAGCCATGGGGCCCTATATTATAGGTGTACATCAATTCTCCGCATAAGCTTGACAATTTTAATCGAAGGTGTCCCAGATTTTAGAGAAGGGGCTCGAAGGGAAACTCTTGATATTTTATTCCTAGGATGATGTGGTGTTGTGGGTGTTAGGTTCCTATACCAATAGCAGTCATAATTTTTGAATGGTTGAGGTTAAACCTATAATATGTACATACCTTTTCTTTTTGCAAATGTTTTCCATATTCAAAACATTAAAAAATGTAAAGAGGGTATGTCCTAAAATAACAATCAAAGGACAAAAAAAATAAAAGGTCAAAAAAGATAAAAATAAAAAATAAAAAAAAATATATATGAACCCCAAGAAAATAAAAAATACCATGAAAGTGTGCTAGTCAAAATGCCACTACTATTTACTTTTTGTACAAAATAAATGATTGTGTGCAGTTTGTAACCTATGCCACAATCCATGATAGCCAAAATGTTTAAACTTGGCTATTTCATGCTTTCAATTTCATGCTTATAGATAGAGAATAAAATTTGACCAAACAATGTAATCTTGGCAGATAAGTAGATTAGGTAGAGTAAATAAAAAGGAGCTCAATTGTTTAATCTGCGCCCTTGGATATAATAAGGTTAGATTTAGCTAAATTACCATTGTAAAGAAAAGAAAATATTTGATAAGGGTTTGCTAGCTTAAATGCACCCTAATAAAGAGAAGTAAAAATGGTAGGATGAGTAGATGGGTAAGTAGAAGAAAGGTTGCGGAATTGTGATTATTATTAGACAAAAGCACATTTATCACCCTCATCATGATTCTCTAAGTTTGAATGAGAAATGGGACTGGCATAAAGTCCACAAAGTCAAATTAACTAATTTCCCCTCACTCATTTCACCCTTTACTTAAATAATTTCCCACAATAAGTTTGAAGTACCCAAAATCCAAAGTCAAAGGGGCTCAGAGCATTTTTTTAACTAGTGGAAGGACCGAACCCTCGGCCCAATGATTTATAGATATTAAGTACTAAAAACCCCTCATAAACATTCACCCCCTTCAATTCATTCATTTTCCCTAATAAATCCCTTTTCCTAAGGAAAAGAAATCACCCCCATGGATACCCCTCTTTTATGAAAAAACCCACAAAACGCACTTAGCCTAAGTTGTAATGTTTCTATGTAAAAAGCGAATCAAATCACAAAAATACATTATAATTGGCGCCACTTCATTTATCCCTTGCAATTTTCATATTAACTATTAACATTATTTATATGGTAATTCCCGAAAAAACCCCTTTCCCATATATTTTATTAAACCCCCTTAATATTAATACCCATATCTCGAAGTTTGAAACATAAACTTTATTTTATATTTGAACCCTGACAAAGGACATAATTAATCAATCTGTGATTAATTAAATTCCAAACCAATCAAATCACTCCCGATGTGTTAATCCCTGCCTTAACCCCTCATTAAACTCAAACCGCCTTGTTTAAATGACCATCAAGCCCCTCCATTACCCTCCGTGCAAATCTCCTGCCCAATCACTGCACGATCTCCCCCCTCCCCATCTGATGACCCACGTTGATTTTGGAAGGGCCCAAAATCCGAACAATACCTGCCTGAAATGGGTTGTTTTCCGTCAGGCCCCCGAGGCGACGTGGTGCTCAATGAGTGGAATCGAACATCCTCCCCCCAAACCGCTAAGCGCCCAAAGGTTGTGCGAAATAAATGGCGTACCTCTAGCCTGCTACCCGCCAAAACTATCATTATTCACCTCGATAGGCGACAAACCAAAATTGTTCACCCATACCCGCCAAATTGACTTTTGTGCATAAATCCAAAAAAAAGCCCCAAATCATTGTTTTATCATTTTTTAACTGCAAACTTCCATGCACGCACCTGTGAGCGTTGAAAGTCATCAACCCACGTACACTTGCACTGTGAAGATGCCAAAAGCTCCCAGATTTCCTTTCAGCCTAATTGAAGCCCTTTCAACCATTCAGAATCACCAGTGAACCAGTTCAGACCTAGTTTTCATCAATTCTAGGTATTTAAGCTAGAATCCATTGAAAGTCCTGTTAATTTCTAAACCAGACTCTAAATCTTTCTTAATTGAAATTAAAGGAAACTGTAGTAGCATAAAACCCACTTGGAATTGAACCGCCATTGTCTCAAAAACTGAAAATTTACTTTCCCCCCATTCTTAAATCCACAACTAAGAATGCTTGCCCCTATTGCCATGGATGTCAGGCCAATTAATACTCCTCACTTGGACCTGGACCACCTTCCCCTTGCTGATAAATATTTCCAAATCAAGGACACCTCTGTCCTTGAATCCCTTATCAAACTGTACTGCCGATACAGGAACCAATACCTAAACCAAGCTAATAAAATAAGTTTGTGGGAATATGATTTCCCCAAGTATCAATTCCCTGAGGTGCACATTTTCCCTGGAATCATTCATTATTGCCATGCAAACTACATTCCCAAACAAAGAGTAGTGATGTCCCCTGACTAAACCATACTTTTCACCATCACTGTCAAGTCAATCAATGAAATGCTGTGATTACAACCAGGGTAGAATTTAACAAATTTCCCAAGCTTACTGATGTCAAGATTGTTGAAATGCTTCAGACCTTCATCAGGGAGGAAAGGCATGTCCAAACAGAACCTCCTCCATATGTGGCTACCATATTTTCCCCATTTGGCTAGGATATAGTAGCAATGACCTCTTGTGCTTTAGGCTATACCACCAGTGAATACATAGATGAAATCATTTTATCCTTCATGTCCATTTTTACTCCAAGACAACCCCTTGTTGTCATGTATGATTATGCCAAATACATAGCTGATAGGATGCATGAACAATTTTTGAGAATGTGTAATGAAAGAGTGTTTAATTATTCTTCAGTTTTGTACCACCTTTTCTTATACTATCAAGCTAACAAGTTCGCATTCACTCTCCAAAAGCTTAACACTAAAGGTCATCCTAGGTCACTAATTTTTTAGACTCCTTTGATATATAAGCATGATTCCCCATATCCACACATAGATTTCATTGATATTTTTGTACCAGTAGTGACCATGTTGCTAGGAAGTCCTCCTCCAAGAATCAATTCAGACATCAAGAGAATCCTGCAGCTGTCAAAACAAAACAAAGTGGGAGATTGGTACTTGTTCCAAAATCACACAGAAATTAGGATCTATGGCTATGATTTGGCCCCATATAAACTTCCCAGATACCTCCCAATGAGGTTATTTGCTCTGGAGTTCTACAGGCAGATAATCAACTCAGACGAGGTACATTTTTTTAAGCCAAAAAGAACGCCTAGCTCAGAATCAAAGATCAACTAGGCTCCTTTGTAAAGATCAACTAGGCTCCTTTGTATGCAATAGAAAAGAAGCTAGAAGAGAAGTAGAAGAAATCCTTCAGAGACTCAAACTAAAACAAAGCTTCATGTGGAGATATGACCCCTGTGACTTCATCTGCAACAGAAGACAGAAAAATAATATGACTCCCTACATTCACCACCAAATCCATGAAATAGAGAAATATGCAAATCAGTTGGAATGGGTGGAGAATACTCTAGTGGACAGAGATAGCATTGAAGTTGTTGTTGAAAATGCACTAATTGATCTAGAGAAAAGGCTTGATGAAGGTTCTTTCATGCAGGTGCTAGGAGAATCTCAAGCACAAGCACAAAAAGAATCACATGCACATAGTGAACAACACACAGAAGAAGAGTCCCAGGTGAAAGAAGAGTCAGAACAACCAGTCTTATCAAAAGAACTGACTCAAATAGGTACACAGCATCCCAATATGAGTACTCCCCCTAACTTGCAAACTCCTCTAAATGAGAAGAAGAACCTCAAAAGGAATAGGGAGGAGGCCACTACATCAAGCAGAGCAACCATACAAACATATGCAGAAACCAACCTTGTCAAATGGCAGAGTTTAAATCCTGTTTCAGAGCAAGAATTCATAGAAGAAACAGTGGGGGCCACCAGCACAGAGAAAGAAAGAAGCAGGCCTGCCACTCCTTATGGGGGCACACCAGACCCTTCCACATCTCATACTCAGATGTTGGAAAGGCAACATAGTGTTGAAGTGTCCTCATTTACGATTGTAGCAGAAAGAGATCAAGATATCAGAGAAAGGTACAAGGACATCAAAGCCAGGAATGAGAGGCTAAAGGCCCAGACTTATGCACAGTACCTCAAGATGGCACCTACTAACCAAACAAGGCTAGTGTCAGCCTATGATGTGAAAGAAGGAAAAATGCAAATGACATTCATGAAGCATACCACACAACAACCAAGATCAGCAGCTGACTTCCAGAAGATAGATTTTGAAGTGCTGGTAAAGGACATACATCCTATTGACCAGATTGAGTTGCACAAACAGACAGTGGAGATGATTTACTTCACCTTGACAGGGAAAGCCATCGTAGCCAACCAATTGTAGGACTCCCTAAATAATATATCAGCTTAGTTCCAATTGGAGAAGGCCTCTTCATAAGCAAAAGACACCAGAATCAAGTCCTTAGAGGACTTAATCATTGAGTTGGGACATGATCCCAAAGATGTGAATGCCACTGAAAAACTGATCAAGAAGAATAATGATGACATAGTTGCTTTGAAGAAAAAACTCAAAATTTCACCATTGCATCATCCACAAACAATAGAAGTCCTGGAAACACAAAAAGGACAAGAAGAGCTCATGAACTTGGTCCTAAAGCTAAATGACCAATTAAAAGAAATAGAGAAAGAATTGGACACATTGATTTAGTCCAAATAGAGTGAATTGGCCAGTACCTCCATAGCTGCCATTCCCACAGTAACAACTGTAGTTCCTTCAACATTGGCAGCCTCTTTGGCACCAATAGCTCCACCTGCTACAGCACTTCCAGTGATAATTGAGTCTACAACTGCAGGTGCCTCAACAGAAAGGATAGCAGAGTTAGTGAAACCTATGGAGGAAATGTCCATCCACGCAACAGAGCTTAAGAGGCTTAAGGAGAAAGTGGAAAGCTTAGAAATTGACTATAATCTTGCCCAAATATAGTAGAAAGAAGAAGCACAGAAAGCCCTAAGGATGGGTGAGAAGATAAAGGTCCTTGAAAAAGATTTAACTTTGAAAAAGCCACTAGGACAGACTATTTGGCCATCAATTCAAGTAATATTTGAGAAAACAGAACTGGTGAGAGTGGCCACCAAAGCAATTCAAAAGATAAAGGAAGACCTAGGAGACCAGCCTGAGGATGCTAATCGACTCATCCATTTCTTGAACAGCAAGAACAGGCATGAGATAAATGAGCTTGGTGTTGAAGACAAAACTGAAGCCATCATTAAAATCAAAAGGGTTCTTTCTAAAATAAACCTTATGCTTAATCTAGAGGGAAAATGCCATAACATGCAGGTTTCCATTGACAGATTCATGGCAAAGTTTCAAATTTTGAGGGATAAAGGCCTTCCCAGTCCCATGGTAATCAATGACAAACTTATGAACCAATTGGACTATGTTGACAGATTAAAGAAATTGTCCAAGGAACAGGAAAGCACTTCAGGAGTCAAAGCATTGCCAACAAGGAATGTATTATATGATACTTTAAAAAATCTATTCTTCCTAGAGCATGAGGTGAAACATCTATTTTTCACCAAACCAAAATTTCCCAAATGCACCGAGGGAGATGAGATATATAGAAGGATGCTCAAGGTAAAGTTACCTGAAGATGAATGGTGGGAAAAAAATGGCATATTTACTATAAGTTACCATAGTAAATCTGAAGGCAGGTGAAAGGACAGATAAACAGGGCGAAAGAGTAATAGGTTAAAGAGTATCAATAAAATATTAAAGACAAAGGTGATTCTAGCATACAAATATCAAGTAGCTTAAAGAGCTCAAATTCGAATTGCAAAAAGCCAACACTATCACAATAAAAGGGATAGCATGATGCAGTTTTCCATCTGTCTCTATCTTCATGCTTGAAGATATTTTGATTTCGTAGATTAATTCTCAAACTGTTATGAGATATTTTGTAATATTTTTTGTATAAATACTTCACATTTTGAAGTATTTAGGGTGGATTCAAAGACATTTATGTAGACATTTTCCTATCAATTTAAAGTGCTATTGTATCAAGACTAGATTGGCTTGCTGGATCATGGAATAAAGTTCAGACATTTTACAGGATTCTTGTGTAAAGCGAAAATCAGATAAGTATTCTCTCATGTGTATTATTGTTTTCCCTTATGTTTATTAATAATCATATGTGTTTCTATGAAATATGAATGGTAAACTAGGAATGATATTTCAGAACTTGTTTTAATGCACTCTGTCTTGACTGTTTACCTTCTTAATGTTTTTTGATAAACTATCTTAGTTAGGGAATTCTTAAATGCTCCCTTACTTCTGTAGTTTCTCCGTGTGCCCTATGTAGCAAAGAATGCTTCATTTCTCTTTGTTGATGATCACCTTCTGTTCTTCATTCTGATCCTGGTCTAAGGATTCTTCATTGCCCTTTTACCCTGGTTAGAATCATTCCATCCATTAGCCCTTAGAAGATTTTCCTTTTGTTTTGCTAGCCTACCATGTGAACACTCCCTTTAGAGATCTGGTCCAATTAAGTTGTCCTTTGATTGATTACATAGCCCAATGGCTTGAAGGCCTTGTTCCATCCATATGTTCCTGGAATTCCACCACCCAACCAAATTCAAAACCTTACTGGACTTGGGTTGGCCAGAACCTAAGTCTAAAAGATTAGGTTGGTGGTTACCTCAAATTATTCCTTCTTTTGATAACTTCTAGTGAAGACTTCTGAGTGATAACATAGTGGTGACCATACTGGGGACTCAAAATCCTCAGTCTTAATAAACCTTTGAGAAATTTCAAATTTTTATTTAAGCCTCTTGAAGGGTTTATTAGAATTTATTTATAAAATTTCACAAAAAAGTAACTAGAAAAAGCTTGAAATCTGACTTCAGGGAGAACTCACTATACTAGGGCCAACCCAGATCCAAACCCTGCTCGAGTATTTGATAATCCTAATCTGATTTCAAGAATATCGAGAAGACAAGAAAGTTCAATCAATCCTACGCCTTCAATTAAAGTAGATTCCTGCCCGAATGAGTGGTTTTTTTAGAAGACCTCCCCATTGACGAGTCTTTTGACCTTTCCCTATTTAGAACCAGGTCTGAAAGTGCACTTGATGACATAGTTATAGATCCAGAAGTTACAGCAGAACTTGATGTCCAAAGGGAAAACTTGTCAATTGATCAATACATTCTAAATTCCCCTCAATTGTCCATTACTATTGTTAAGACCCCTGAGCTTTCTGAGACAATTTCAACTTCCTTTGGTTCACCTTTATTCCCTTCCATCTCTCATGTTCATTCCTCACCTCCATTTATACCTTCACTTCCCCACCAACCTACCATTACACATCAGTCACCCATTACTCCCAGTTCTCCATTACCCAATGTATCATCTTCTAGGACCCAAACTCCACTTATTAGTCCTGCCTAACTTAGAGCCATGGCAAATAGATATTCTCCTCTCGTGTTGCATGCTCCACTAGGTGCCATGCCACAAGACTAGCAGAACAAAATTGTCCAATTTGATGGCATAGGACCCTATACAGCACAACAGCACACAAGAAAGATGACAAATTATTTTGAATTACATGAAATTGATCTTGGAGATGTCAAAATGAGACTTTTTGCTCAAACTCTAGTTGGCAATGTAAGGACATGGTTTAGATCTTTACCTAGTAATAGTATAGATATTTTAGAAGTATTTTACCAGAAATTTTTAAATAGATGGGAAAAGAAAAAAATCCTCTGCAAATCCTTTCAGAATATGAAAACATCAAGAGAGGACCAAATGAAATAGTCCAGGACTATTCTACTAGATTTAACAATATATACAATGCAATATCATTCGACCATAGACCCCTACCTGGCTTAGCTCTAATAAAGTTTCCTGATGGGTTTGACACTGATATGGAATTCCAACTTAGAGAGAAAAACCCTCCAACTCTAGAAGACATGCAGAGTGTAGCAGTTAGTGTAGAAGCTAATTTGCTAGCAAAAAGAGCTAGGGTTAGGAACGAAAGGAGAGCACCCTTGAAAGATGAAGCCTCACCCTTTGACCTTAAAATGGAAGCACTAGCCAACTGGGATTGACCAAGTTTAACCAAGCCACAATTTTTCACCAAATGCCCTCAATGGAAAAATTCCACATGGAATGGAATCCTCTAGTCAACCTCTACAATCTGAGACTAGGTTGACTTTTTAACCACATGGCCATTTTGCATTGGAAACTGTGAAGTACCTTGAGAAACATGAAAATGTTCAAATGAGACTACTATGCTATATGAGAGATGTCATGAGGAATACCACACCAAGGCCAAGGTCACCTATGACTTGATCAAACTCTAACCATGTGGAATGACATAGGTGCACCTTGACACGGGTTGGACTGACCCATACATCTATGATCACCACTACAAAATGAAGGCTCCTAGAAAGCCATGAGTCCTCAACAGCAATGATACAAGTGCATGGAATTGTGTCCATGTAAGCAAGATAGGTATGTTGAGTGGAGAGAACAACTCTAAAGGAGAGTAATCAAAAACTTTGGAATCTTAAAGGTACGCCAAACATTTAAACTCCTGCAACACCTATTTGAAACCGTAAAAAATCATAGACATAAAGAAACCACGCAACCATACTCTCATGAAAAAATTAGGTAAATGTCAATTATTCAAAAGAAAAAGAAAACACATTTTTTTCAAAGGACTCAAATTCATAAACTTGTAGATAAGTGTAGATCTATTTTGATTTTATTTTAGAATTTTTTTGAGTGTTTAAGATGGATTTAAAATTATTAGTGATCAAAATTTTGAGGTTAAAAATTACCGATCGTAAATTGATTATTTATGATGGAGAACATTGAAAGGAAGCCTCACTGGGATAATCAACAGGCACCTCTAATGAGAAATCCAAACTTTAGAAAGAATCAAAATCAAAATATTGGAAAAAATGGGCCTGATCAAAATATTAGGCCTCCTTTTTAAGAAAACTTTGTTGAGGCATCCATTCAGAAGACCTTGAACAAGACACCTAAATTAATTTAATGGGATTAGATGATGAGGAAACTGTCTTTTTGACTCAAGATGATCAGGAGTTACACATGCTTCAGCAATTGCAGACACAATTAGGAGAATCATTCAATTACAAGAAAGGGTATGATTCTTCTATCTTCGAAGTGCACAAACAATACAATTTGAGGAGTAAGAAGAATATTGACAGTCCTAACCAAAACAAGAAAGCAGTACCAAATCAACCTAAGAAAATTAAAGCAGTTCCAGTTACCAAAACTCTCCAATATCCTCTCCAGAACAAATCAAAATCCTTCTGGTCCCACCATTGTAGATATAATCAATGACCAACCCCCTGATAATCAACCATCCACCTCAATTCCCTCCAAGGAGATAGTGGAAGAAACTCCAAACATCACCTTAGAAAATCCACCAAAAAAGACTTCAAATACAGAAAAAGAAGAGTAATTTGCTCCAAACCATGTTGTTAAAATTCCAAACACTCAAACAGAGAAATCCCCTTTACCTTTCAATTTGGGGGCAGAGGTGGCCAAATTGAAAATCTCGGTTCCCTTAACAGAACTGATTAAACATGAAACTTACAAATCTCAAATAAGTAAATCCTTAAACTTCATTGAGAATGAAGACTTTGTTAACCTATTTGATGATCAGCCTGAGCTTATTTTCAATCCTGATGTTAATGGAAAATTAGTGGAAGGAGGGATACCAACCTTTTACATTAGCTTTAACATTCACGATAAAATCCTACACAAATCTATGCTAGACTTTGAGGCTTCACACAATCTAATGCCTAAATCGGTTATGGAGAAATTGAACTTAGATATCACTAGGCCTTACAAGGACCTGTTTTCATTTGATTCAAGTCAAGTAAAGTGCCTAGGGCTAATCAAAGACCTGTGTGTTTCCCTAGTACAATACCCTACTAAGACTATTCTTATGGACGTAGTTGTTGTTGATATACCACCTAAATATGGCATGCTATTGTCTAGATCATGGGGGGATAAACTCCAAGGACCTTTGCAACTTGACATGTCATATGCCACAATTTCAGTCTTTGGACATCCTAAAAAACTGTACAGAGAGACCCTGATGAAGTACGTAGCGAGTAGCCAGGAGAGGCCTCAAAACTTTCCTATATATTCCATGCATTCTGACATTGATTCTTTCATTTTGTACAATGCTAAACCAAAGCAAGAAAATAATTCAAATAACATTACTTCAAAACCAAAAGAAATTGCAGTTGCAACAGAAAATCAAATTGTCCAAATTCAAGAGCTTTCAAATAAAAAAGATGATCAAGATACCTTAATCAAAGAAGATTTTGTTCCCCCAAACAGTAAAAATATGAACATGAAATACTATGGCATCTTGAATTTGTTGGATCAATGAACAAATTAGGAGCAGGAGCAGGAGTGTGGATTTACAATTTAGAGAATGATCACTCAGAGGGCCATGCTTACAGGCTAAACTTCAAATGCATTAACAACATGACTGAGTATGAAGCACTTCTTTTAGGTCTCAAATTGGTTAAAAGGTTAGGAGCCATAAGAGTTTCTATTATGGGAGATTCTAAGTTAATTATTAAACAAATCAATGTTGTATATATGACCAGAGATCGTAGGTTAGGTTTTTATAGAGGAACACTTGTAGAAATATTGAATACTTTTTTAGAAACTAAGCTTGCAATCATCCCAAGAAAACACAATATGTAGACTCATAGTTTAGAATGTTTGCCAGCACTTGTATGTTACCATTTCAACCTAACCATCAATACACCATTGAGGTTAGGCACAGACCTGATATCTCAGATAAATTAAAAAACTGGCAAGTATTCACCAATGACCAACAAATAAACAATTTTCTAACTCTAGAGGACGAATTTGTAAATAGCAACATAGATACGGACATAACATTAGATCTTGATTTTATAGATAAAATAGAAATTAACAAATTAGAAGATGAATAGATAGATAGATTCCATCCCACAAATTTTACTAAATTAGATATTCAAAACCTAAAGCAAGTTGAAATTGAAGAGATAATTAACGAATATTCTGAAATCATTAATCTGAAAGACAACTTTTGCCCAAAGGATTAACTCCTTTAGAAGACTTGTTTGATTCAAATGATGTCCCTAGAAAAATGAAAATTGAACCTTTAAAATCCGACATAGAGGAGTGTAACATAGGCTCTAAGGAAGATCCTAAATTGATTAAAATTTCAAAATCCTTACCTCCTACTGCTAAAGGAATTCCAAGATGTCTTTTCTTGGAGTTATGAGGACCTCAAGTCCTATGACACCAGCATAATACAACACACTATCCCCATAAAAGAAAACCAGAAACCTTTTAGACAGAAGCTTAGAAGGATTAATCCCATTCTATTGCCTTCTATTGAAAAGGAAATCAGAAGAATGTATGAAGCCAAGATAATAGAACCAATTAGATTCTTTGATTAGGTTTCAAATTTGGTGCCCACAAGAAAAAAGACTGGTGAGATTTGACTTTGTGTTGACCTTAGGAATCTCAATAAAGTTTCACTCAAGGACAACTACCCTCCCCCAAAATGGATCACATATTATAGAGAGTAATAGTTTCAACCAGAATCTCATTGGTGGATGCGTTTTCTAGTTATAATCAGATCTTAGTCCACCCAAATGACCTGGCTAAAACTGAATTCACTACTCCTTGGGGCACATTCATGTATGTGAAAATGCCTTTTAGATTAAAGAATGCAGGGGCCACTTTTCAAAGAGCTATGGATATAGCTTTTGCTAAGGAAATCCATGACTTCCTAGTAATATGTTCAGATGATATCACTGTAGTCTCAAAATCTGATAAACAACACCTAGATCATCTAAGGCAGGTCTTCATCAAATGTAGAAAGCACGGAATTTCTTTGAATCCTAAAAAATCTTTATTTGGGTTGGAAGAGGGAAAACTATTAGGCCACATAATCTCTAAATATGTTATCCAAATAGATCCTACAAGAATTGAAGCCATTTTACAGATACAGCATCCTAGGAGCATCAGAGAACTACAAGCCTTTTTAGGTAAAATAAACTTTCTTAGAAGATTTATTTCTAACTTAGCAGAACTAATTAGATTATTAAATAAAATTTTGAAGAAATATTCAACTATTAAGTGGACAGTTGAGGCTAAAAGGTATTTTGAACATATTAAGCTAGCCTTAACACAAACACTAGTTTTGATCAGTCCAAAGTTTGATAGGGATTTCATTGTACTTTCTTTTGCCTCAAAACACACAATTGTTGTAGTCCTACTGCAAAAGAGTGATCAAGGTTTTGAACAACCTATTGCCTTCTTTAGCAAAGCCTTGAGGGATTCCCCTTTAAAGTATAATATAATGGAAAACCAAGCTTTTTCTTTAGTCAAAGCTATCAAATATTTTAGAGTTTACATCTTATATTCTCATGTAATAGCTTATGTTCCCAATTTTGTGGTCAAAGACATCCTAACTCAGGATGGTCTACATGGAAAAAGAGGGAAGTGGATAGCTACTATATTAGAATACGACCTAGAAATCAAACCTACAAAGTTGATCGAAGGCCAAGGTTTAGCCAAGCTCATGGCTGAATCGAACTGTCAGGCCTTAGACATAAATTTTATTGCAGAAATGGAAAATGGAGAGGAGATGGAAACTCCACCAATCAACCAGGCCTTTATTGAATCACCATGGTATGCTGACATTATATATGTTTTACAAAATTTACAAGCTCCTCCTGAATTATCCAAGACCAAAAGCAAGTTTTTAAAAATGAAATCTTTAAAGTTTTGCATAATTGACAATGCTCTATTTTGGAAGAACCATGAAGGCATCCTTCTTAATTGTTTATTAAAAGAAGAATTTGACAAGGTGTTACAAGAGTTTCATGAAGGTGACTATGGAGGACATATTTAATGGAAAACCATGGCTGAAAAGATTCTTAGAGCCGGTTTTTATTGGCCCACTCAGTTCTCTGATGTAAATAAATTTGTAACCTCATGTCATATTTGTCAGATTTTTGAAGGAAAGAAAAACATTTTACCCTTACCTTTGAAACCAATATCCTCTGAAGCACCATTTCAACAGTGGGGTCTTAACTTCATTGGTGAAATCCACCCACCTTCCTCTGTCCAACACAAATGGATTATCATTGCTACAGATTACTTTACCAAATGGATAGAAGCCATACCATTAAGGCAAGCCACTAATATTGTTATAATAACCTTCCTTGAATCCAACATCCTATCTAGATTTGGGTGCCCAACCAAGATTATCACTGATAATGTTGTAGCCTTCAAATATAAGAGAATGATTGATTTCTGTAATAAGTATCATATAACCCTATGTCGCTCTACAACTTATCACCCTCAAGGGAATGGACTAGCAAAGTCCTCCAACAAGAGTTTAGTGAATATCATTAAAAAAAAATTGGAGGATAATAAGAAAACATGGAACAAGAAGCTAGTAAATGCCTTATGGGCAGATAGGCTATCCACAAAGAAATCCATTGGTACCAGTCCTTATCAATTAGTTTTTGGAATGGAGGTTTTTTTCCCATATTCCTTGGGAACAATAGTGATGAAATTACTCCAAGAGGTGCAGGTTGAGCCAAATGATATTCAAAGGAAATTCAACCAGACAATTCACTTACAGCAGACCAAGGAAGAAGTGTACATCAAATCCCAAGTTGTGCAAGAAAGGATCAAGAAGGCTTTTGACAAAAGGAAGATTTTTACCTAGGAGATAAAGTTTTATAATGGGACTCAAGAAGAGAGGGTAAAGGTAAACATGGGAAATTTGATTTGCTATGGAAAGGCCCATATATCATCTATGCATTCAGAGGTAACAATGCTTTTTTCCTCAGAGAATTGGATGGAACAGAAGCAGAAGGAGGACCAATTAATGGTCAAATGCTTAAACACTACATAGAACCAAGTTACTGATTTCACTGATCACTTGTACATAATCTACTTTTCAAAATTTGATTGGATAGCGAATTTTTGGAGTTGAAGCCTGAAGAGAAGGCCCTAAGATTCAAAGGTTTTACTGTCATAAATAGAAGGTAGAAAAGTGAAAGGGAAAAGTTGCAGGATAAAGTCACAGCTATTCAGAAGGCCATTGATCTACAAGTTCTTGACATTTCACCAGGAAATGCTATCCCCAAGTGGAGCCACTATTAGGTACCTATACCAATAGGAGTCATAATTTTTTAATGGCTGAGGTTAAACCTGTAATATGTACATACCTTTGCTTTTTTCAAATGCTTTCCATATTCAAAAAATTAAAAAATGTAAAGAGGGTATGTCCTAAAATAACAATCAAAGGACAAAAAAAATAAAAGGTCAAAAAAGATAATAAAAAATATGAACCCCAATAAAAGAAAAAAGGCCATGAAAGTGTGCTAGTCAAAATGCCACTACTATTTACTTTTTGTACAAAATAAATGATTTTGTGCAGTTTGTAACCTATGCCAGAATCCATGATAGTCAAAATGTTTAAACTTGGCTATTTCATGCTTTCAATTTCATCCTTATAGATAGAGAATAAAATCTGACCAAACAATGTAATCTTGGCAGATAAGTAGATTAGGTAGAGTAAATAAAAAGGAGCTCAACTGTTTAATCTGAGCCCTTGGATGTAATAAGGTTAGATTTAGCTAGATTACCATTGTAAAGAAAAGAAAATATTTGATAAGGGTTTTCTAGGTTAAATGCACCCTAATAAAGAGAAGTAAAAATGGTAGGATGAGTAGATGGGTAAGTAGAAGAAAGGTTGTGGAATTGTGATGATTATTAGACAAAAGAACATTTATCGCCCTCATCATGAAAGTTCTAAGTTTCAATGAGAAATGGGACTGGCATAAAGTTCACAAAGTCAAATTAACTAATTTCTCCTCACTCATTTCACCCTTTACTTAAATAATTTCCCACAATAAGTTTGAAGTACCCAAAATCTAAATTCAAGGGGGCTCAGAGCATTTATCTGACTAGTGGAGGGACCGGACTCTCATCCCAATGACTTATAGATCTTAAGTACTAAAAACCCCTCATAAACATTCACCCCCTTTAATTCATTCATTTTCCCTAATAAATCCCTTTTCCTAAGGTTAAAACACCATTTTCCTAAGGAAAAGCAATCACCCCCATGGATACCCCTTTTTTACGAAAAACCCCACAAAATGCACTTAGCCTAAGTTGTAATGTCTCTATGTAAAAAGCAAATGAAATCACAAAAATTCATTATGCTTAGCACCACTTCATTTATCCCTCACAATTTTAATATTATCTATTAACATTATTTATATGGTAATTCCCCAAAAAAACCCCTTTCTCATATATTTTATTAAACCCCCTTAATATTAATACCCCTATCCCGAAGTTTGAAACATAAACTTTATATCATATTTGAACCCCGACAAAGGACATAATTAATCCAACTTGCTTATAG
>APFE030625279.1:10194-49347 GCA_000404065.3 Pinus taeda | reverse complement strand
AGGGAAAGGAAAGGTCCAAGAGGAGGATCTTGATGATGATATTGAGAGAGATTTTGAGCTTGCCTAGCATGAGGAGCCAGAGCATCATCACACTCATCATGGAGTGGAAGTCATTGACCTGGAGAACTTAGATGAGGCTTCAGAGAAAAATTTGCTCTTGTTAGAGAAGGATTCTCATATTCAGATGTTCATGGACACTCTCTCAAGGGAAAAATTTGTCATTACTCATTTGAAACAAGAAAACAAGCAGCTAAATGACAAACAAGATCTCATAGAGCTTCAAATGCTCAAATTGAAGAGGCAAAGTAAGAAAGAGCATCATGTCAGTTTGATTCCAGTTTAACAAGAGATAGAGCATGATAGGGAATATTGGTTTGAAAGAGTCAATTTTCATTTGGAGAAGCTGCTATGGAGCGCTAACAGAGATAACCAGATGACGAGGCATATGGCCTATCACTACAAGACATGGAACAAAATTTGCAACATGAGAATGAAGAGGACAAAAGCTAGGTTGAGGAGAGCCTTAGAGGGAAAGAAAGAGAAAGATAGACTCAAATATTGGCTGAAGCTTCTTTTTCCAACCAAAGCACTTGATGGTGGTGCTACATGCCAAATTTGGGCAAATTTTGAGAACTTTTCCATTTTTGAAATTTTCAAATTCTTAACACGGCGCTTTTTCCAGGAGCATCAGATGGAGGAAAATTTTATATATTTGGATTAAGCATGATGATATCATTCATCCTAGAAAATTTCAGAAGTTTTGGAGCAAAACTGGCCCACCAAAAGGTCCAAAAACTACCAAAAAATGACCTTTCTGCCTCATTTTGACACACATAAGCAGTCTTGGGAGATTCAAGTTTTGAGGGGGAAATGACCTCTAAATTCAAAAATTCAAGTTTTTCCAAAAACTAGACTTTACTACCTTTCCAATGAGCTATCATGGGCTCAATTTAGATGCCAGAAAGGCCTCCAAAAGTGACCTAAAAGTGGCACTGCGCTTTTGACTAGTTTGCCCAGAAAATCAAAATTTCGCCTGATTTGACTCTGGATTTGTTTTCTCTCTCCTCATGAATGATTTTACTCATGTAATTAATGACATGGCATTTAAATGTAAAATTAAAATATGGTTAGAGGGTAGATTCATTAGTTAGAGGTGGTTTTGAGGCAAATGTATTTGTTTCCACTCTTATAGAGGCAAGTTGTTTGACTGCCTATATTCCAGTTCTTAGTTGGGAAATGGTTGAAACAACCCCTCTTCTCATGGATTCAACCCCTGATGGTAAAGATGAGTAGTTTTAATGCCTATATCAAGTGTTTTCTTAGTCATTTGTTGAGGTTGGATACTCTTGGATGCTCTGAACTATATTGTACATCATTGTAAGCAGTTTGGCAAGGAAATTAATAGGAGTTGCAGTTATTTTTATGGGATACCTGTGGTATGGTGTTTTTGCATAGTTTCTTCTTTTTTATCAGTTTGTTTACATGTTTGATGTATGCCACAATCTAATTCATTTCTTCTAGCTGAATGATATCAAGATAGATAGGTAGAATTCATTGTTTATAGTGCTCTACCTTAGGAAGCCATTCAGTTTTCTATGTTTTCTATTGTTTGAGAAGGATACATGATCTTTGCATGCCCTCCTCAGCTCCTCACCAGTATTAGACCTACCATCTCACTCAATTTCAAGTGCCAAAGAACCTACCTACCCTGCCCCATAGAACACCCTGCATTCTGACCTAATTTCCCGGACCTAAACCTGCCTAACTCCATCTGATCCACCAACACCAACAAATTCAATCAAAAACCTTGAGCTACTATACCTATCATAAAATATTTTTCTTGATCCAGTCATCTCGACTGAGATTCATAAGGAGAGATCCCTCTCCCAGCCTGTTATGGCTAGCTACCAGATTAAGCATGGTTTGTGGTTACCCTAGAATTTCCTCCCTTCAGCCTGAGGTCAATCTAGGCTCTAACAGCCCTCATGGCCTCCCTGACATCCCAAGGCTCGTCAGATGGTTTTCCTTCTTCAGGATATAACCCTGCATTCTTTTCTATTTATGTCCATTCCTTCTTCTCTTTTGCATCATCTCTTCCTTCCTGTAGGCCTAGTAGCAGGTGGATTGAGCTTGAGTCCTATCCACTTAACTTTGAATCTTTGCAGGATCCTCTTGTACATGGGCGTCCTCTCCAAGGAATTCCTTAGCCTTTCAGGAGTGTGATATTCTTTGATCTGGAGGTTGTGGGATAAGGCATGTCATCTCCTATGGCAGGCTTGCAAAATTTTTGTTCCCAACAACCTGAATTTGTCTTCAAAATGCAAGTTGGCTTGTTCTTGGTTGGAAAGGTATTTAGGAGCTAAATCAACATCATTAGAGATGAAGTTGTAATTGCTAATGCTAACCATTGGGCTCATTAGCTTTGCCCTGATATATAATGGTTCCTTTTCCTCATTTTCCATTACTCTCTTCACTTCCTCAACTCTTGCCTCCTCATGAGTCATCAAGATCCTAAGGCCATTAGTTGTGTATCCCTAATATTGCATTGAGATCCAAAAAATTCATATCAGTTAGAGTGAGGTTGTGTATGTAAAACTCATCCAATTTTGCTTTTTCCTCCATGCTATATTGGTTGAAAAGTTCAATGAACTATTTGTAATCCTCAAAAGGGCATAGATCCATGTTGTGCTAAGGTTTTTATTTGGAATTACAGCCACTGTTCTTTGAGAAAGAGTGCATAAGACTTGGATGGTTGTCTGCACTGTAATGCCTCCATGGAGAGGCTTTCCATGGTGGCATGTTGGGTTTCTTTATCCTGCAGCTTCTCTCTCAACCACATATTTTCTGCCTGTAGATTCTCCTTCATTGTGGACTCCTTCATTCTAAGCTCACTTAATTATTCGCTCATTTCAAGGACCTTTTCTTCCATGAGGTCGACATCCTCTACCTTCTTAGACTTAGAAATTTGCATCCACCTGTGGGTTCTTCCTCTTTCTATTTCTAGCTCATAGAAAAGTGGGACTGCAAATTTTTGGGTAATAATCCTCTCTCCTTCAATGAATTTGTAGTAAGAGCTTAGGCTAGGTTGTGGACTAGCCTCATGGAGCTCTAGGAATTCCTTCTCAAATGTTTTTGGGGAGGTTTCTACCTCCTATAACTGTTGTGTCACATTTTCCCCTCTAGCAGCACATTCTGCCCCTCTTGTAGCTCATTCTACCCCTCCTCTAGCTCATTCTACCCCTCCTGTAGCATCCTTTGTCCCTCGTGTAGCATACTTTGTTTCTCATGTAGCATACTTTGCCCCTCTTGTAGGTTCCATTTTTCTTCTTGTTGGAGGGTTGTTGATGTCTTAGGTTGTTTGAAGGAGGTTGATCTGGTGGTATGCCTCCTTAAATATGCTATAGGAGTCTCTGTTGTGGGTTTTGGAGAGGTGACCTCTTTGATTTTTCCTTCAGTTGGCCCTACCTCCTCTTTCTTGCTTAGGGACTCCTCAATTGTGATGGGGGCCTTTGTGGCAGTTTTTTGCCTCCCTTGCTTGATCCTAGTGCTTTTCCTAGTCTTAAAATATAGGGGGATTGCCTTTGTCTCTTCCTTTTAGGTTTGACTGGGGTGCTTAAGGTAGCTAAAGTTTCAGCTACCTCTTGTTCAGTGATTCCTGGAGACAAAATTGTTTGTTTTGGGGGTATCTTTGTTTCTCTAGGCTCAGTAGTCTTCTTATCACTTGATTTTTCATGTTTTCGCCCTCTTCTTTTTCATATTGTGCTCCCCCTACCTCTGCCTTTGTTTCTTCTTCCTCCTCTATTTTCATCTTTGCTTCTTCTACTGTCCTTTCTGATTATGTCTCGCTTTCCTTTTATTATGACCCTATTGCTTCTTCCTCTTCCGTCATTGCCACTTCTTCTTCTTCCTTTGTTTTTCCCTCTCTTCCTCCAACACGAGAGGTTGGGGTCTCACCCGATGTGAGGGTTTGTGTCTCTATGAAGGTTTCTCTATCCATGTCTATGAATTTGTACCAAAGGACATGGTATCTCAAATTTATCAAGGCATCCTCCACTACCAGTTTAATGAGGCCATTGTGGCCTAGTGTTAGTGTTTTCCTTCTCTCACTTTTAACTCATGTCCCTGATGGACAACAGGAGAAAGCATGCCAAACTAATTCTTTGAGCAAGAGGAAATTATTTCTAGAACTTGAGTTCATAAAGTAATCTAAAGTGGTAAGCATACACTACACTCATTCTTCCCCCACAGGATATGTATTTTAGAATATGGTAGGCCACCTCATCCCAAGGATAAGGTAGGATTTCCCTCCTAACTCCATTCTTATCCTCAATAGGCTTTTCATTGGTAGTGAAGAAATTATTTTTAGTAGGGACACTAGTGGCTTGGTCCTCTCTGCTCCATTTAATCTCTACAGGTAGGGTTGTTACTCTACTAATTATTTCAGTGGTGAGAGAAATATCTGACCCCCTCACCACAGTGGTGGAACTATCCTTTGTTTTTGAATTCAGAGCAATGGAAAATTCAAAGGAAATTTCATCATCATACCCTTTCAATAACTAGAAGAACCCTAGCCACTAGTGTCTTCTAAAAATGTATACCATAGGAGGGTGTAAGTGGATTCTCTTGGTATCTGAGCGCTCCCTTCTATTAAATCCTCCCCCCATCTCTTCTCTATGTTATTAATTAAGAGAGGGAGAGATACATCTTCTATAGCTTCAGTGTGTAATTCAGTGGCAACAATGAGTTAAACATTCCCTGTTAATAACAATTGCCTACATTCCCATTAATCTACTGCTCGAAAAGACATTTTAATTTCACAATTAGGCTGCTACTGCCTGTAGAATTTGAAGTGAAATTTACGTGCAATCTGATGGATGGATGAAGGATATGGTGGCACTTACTTTTTTTCAACTAGTCTAGGATGAAGGTGGTAATTCGGAGATCAATTCGAACCTCTGTGGCTTTCCTCCACCTTCTCAAACTTCTTGTAGTAATCTCTCAGCCCTCCTGTAGTAGTTGCAGGCTTGCCTGTAGCAATTGTAGAACACAGTTCGAAACTCCTCGATGGAACCCTGATCTTTTCCTCTCCCTAATTGTTTTTGAAATTAGTGATTATGCAAAAGAACCCGAGCCCAAGTAAATAATATGCCATTTTTTATTTAGGCTTGAAGTGATATGGTGACCTAGTAGTCACACAAGGTTTCCTCTTTTGGACCGTTGTCCCCACTTTGATTAATTATTTCTCCTTTTCTCATAATAAACACCCATTATTTGTGATCCCAACTCACTTTATGTGACATATCCACATTGCATGAGTTCTTACCATCACTTTTAGTTAACTAGCTGAGGGTGGCCAAGTTAACTGGCCACCTCCATCTTATTAAAACATCCACTCTCGACATTTACACATTTTCATTATTCACACATAGGTAGGAGGTAATATTTTGCCATACTTGTGCCTAGCTCATGATCGAAATGTTGTAGGGACTTGCATGCTTAAGTTGGACCATATCATCGGCATTAAGGGAGTTGACTTGCTGGCTCATTTCCTATGTATTTCTTCATTTCTCCTCATGATACTTGACTATTGTGTTTGTTGTGTGTGCAGCTACCTTGTTGTTGTTCAAGTTGCTGCTACTAGTGGAAAATCCTCCTGGGAGTAATATAAATGCTTCAGAGTGGCCTCTTAAGTTTCCATCACCCTCTACTGATGAGAGAAAACAAGTTTAATGCTTTTTGTGATGTGTGCACATGCTGCTATAAGAGGAGGTTTTCTTCCTATAGTAGTCCTTTCCTTTTCCTCTAGGGTCTTCAATCTACATGGGGGTGATGAGAGAAGTTGTAACAAGTCCTAAGGATAGTTCTAGGACCACGAGGGAGTAGTGTAGACTTGTAGAAATGAAGATAATGGCTTCTATGTGTTTTAAAAAAAATTAACAGGGGTAAGACAAAGTGGAGGAATTGAGTGATTTTTTTATGAAATGAGGTGGATGAGTGATAGATGGATGATGGACCATGATGGGGGAACCTTCTTCATCATTTTCAAGGCCATCGGTTCCTTGTTGGGTTGTCCTTGTCCTCGGATCCCCTTCCTGTAGCTTTTTAGGCCCCCTATAGCACTACTGGACCTTCCTGTAGCAATTACAAGTCCAGAGAGGGGGTGAAACTTGAATTTTAGGCTAATGGGATGGTGGAGAGAGGTGATCACATGAGTGGAGATGATGGATAGGAAGTGCATGGATGAAATAATGAAAGAAACCTTGAGAATTTTGGCCCTGTAGCCATGGAATCTACCATCGTATATAATCCTGCAAAATGGAAAAATGGTCAACAGATAGGGTATAAATCCTTTTCATGTGTTTTTATCCTTTTTTTTTTTCTTGAGACAGATAGGCTACCTCATGAGGAGGTTTTTGACCTGTATGCTTGCCCTAGGTGCCTCAAGAGAGGTTTTCACCTAGGAATCTTTATTATTTTTTTCTTCTCTTTTTTTTGCTCGAGGGTTGCCTCAGAGAGGTTTTCAACCTAGGATTTAGCCTCAGATGCCTAATAAAGGTTTTCATCCACTCATTTTTACTTTTTTTTTCCTTTTTTCTTTTTCTTCTTTTCAACAAAAATATCTAAGAGTGTTGTGGATTGGGAGCTATGACGTTCCCAATCACACTGACTTCTTTGTTGATTGTACTAATGAATTATGCCTTAGACACAGGTTTCTTATATAACTTCAGCGTGTAACCATTGACAAGCAAGGGGATCCCTTCCTCATCAATGGTCCTGATTTGAACAACTCCATTGTCATAACATTTTTCCATTAAGTATGGGCCTAACCATCTTGTCATCAGTTTTCCTTTAAAATATTTGAACCTAGAATCATATAATAATGCCCAATCCCCTTCTTGAATTTTTTTTTCCTTGATATGCTTATCATTCCAGACCTTCCTTTGCAATTGTATAACTTCAGTGTGGAGGAGGTCCTGTATTTTGAACTCATCCAAGCCATTCAATTGGAGCATCCTCTCTTGTTGTGATTTGGTGACATCTAAGTCCAATTGGGCTACCATTCTCAAAGTATTATACTCAAACTCAATAGAAAGAAAATCTTTCTTCCCATAAACTACATCATATGCAATGAACCCAGTAGTTGTCTTCCAAGTGGTGTTATAGGCCCAAGTGGCCTCCACTAGTCTATCTTCACAATATCTCTTGTTGCTGGTCACAACCTTGGTGAGGATGCTCTCCAATGCCCTATTTGTGACCTCTACTTGCCCATTTTCCTGAGGGTGATAGGAAGTAGACATTTTGTGTTTGATATTATGTTTCCTTAGGATAATCTCAATCAGATGTGATCTGAATTGAGCCCCCTGATCAGTGACTATCTCCCTTGGATAGCCAAACTTGTAGAAAATATTTTCCCTTAAGAATTGAACCACTTTCTCCTCTATTGCTGCTTTGACATCCTTTGTCTCAACCCACTTTGTCAAGTAATCAGTGCACACAATGATGTACTTTTTTTGCTCTGATGGTGGTTCAATTAGCCCAATGAAATCCATGCCCCACTTGTCAAATGAATCTAAGGCCACTTGAGGTTGTAGAGGAATTTTATCCCTAGGTGTGGGTTTCCCCATCCTTTGGCACTGATCACATCTACTGGTATATGTTCTTGCATCTTGATGGAGAGTGGGCTAATAGTAGCTAACTTGTAAGGCTTTGAATTTGTTCTCTTAGCAGCAAAATGATCCCCACAAGGCCCATCATGGCAGGCTGAGAGGATGTCAAAGACTTCCTCTTCCCTGACACATCTCCTTAAAATATGATTTGGTCCCAACTTGAAAAAATTTCCCCCAATCCAAGTGAAAGGGGCACTTTTCCTTACAATTTTGCTCTTCTCCCTAGATGACAAATTTGGAGGAAATATCCTAGCAACTAGGTATTTGGATATGTCAGCAAACCAGGGAGAGAGCACTGAGATAAAAAATAGGTGCTCATCTAGAAGTTGATCATAGACTATCCCTTAATCACCTACAAGCAAACTAAGTT
The DNA here is from genome assembly GCA_000404065.3 of Pinus taeda. Lineage (NCBI taxonomy): Eukaryota > Viridiplantae > Streptophyta > Pinopsida > Pinales > Pinaceae > Pinus > Pinus taeda. Next base: position 41,310 of record APFE030625279.1, on the reverse strand, counting down.
TAGACCAAAAATCTGCAACTACATTTTCTTTTCCTAGCTTGTCCATGATAGTCAAATCAAACCGTTGTTACAATAACAACCATCTAATGATTCTAGCATTCACATCAGGCTTATTCATCAAATATTTAATAGTTGCATGATCAGTATGCACAAAAATTTGGTATACAGTGATGTAGCGGCTAAATTTGTTTAAGGATTGTACAACAACTAAGAGCTCTTTTCTAGTTACAGTGTAGTTCAATTCAGCCTTAGACATATTTTTACTAATGAAATAAATGGCATAGGGTAACTTGTCATCTATTTTCCCTAAGGTTTCCCCCACAACTTTTTATGATGCATCAATATGGATATGGAAAGGCAGAGCTCAATTGGGAGCTCTAGGTATGGGTGCAATGATCAATTTCTCTTTTAATATCTCAAGGGCCTCTTGGCAGCTACTTGTCCAACATAATTCTAAGTCCTTGGCCAACAATCCAAAAAATGGTCAAGCCAATTTACTGAAATCCTTGATAAACCTCCTATAATAGCCAACTAAGCCCAAGAAACTCCTAACATCCCTCTACTTTTGAGGAGTATGGACCCTTTTTATGATGGCAATCTTGTTTGGGTCCACTTGTATCCCTTCTTGAGATATTGAATGGCCAAAGACAATCCTTGCCTTCATTAAGAAATCACATTTCTCAGGACTCAGTGAGAGATTCATTTCAATGCATTTTCTTAGTACTTTACCTAGATTAGATAGAGCCTCCAGGAAGTCAGACCCATAGGGAGTGAAATCATCCATGTATATCTCTATAGAGTCATGGACAAGATCAACAAAGATGCTCAAAACTTCCCTTTGAAAAGCGGAAGGGGCATTGCATAAACAAAATGGGAGGACCCTATAAGAAAAGATACCCCAAGGAGATGTGAATGTAGTCTTGTCTTGATCCTCAGGGTTGATCTGGATATGATTTTAACCTCTTAATCCATCAAGGAAAGAGAATAACTTCTTCCTGCAAGACCATATAAAAATTGATCAATGGAAGGAAAAGAGAAATTGTCTTTCTATGTGTTCATGTTTAGTTCTCTGTAATCCACACAGATACTCCACTTCCCATTCTTCTTTGGGAATAAAACTAGAGGGGATACCCACTCACTATCTGAGATGGGGTATATGAACCCTGCATCCAACAACTTTTGTAACTCTTCCTTTACTATTCCCTTGAGGTCTGGTTCCATTCTCCTATGACGTTGGCACACAGGTTTTCATCCCTCCTTGATGTAGATGTGATGATTACAAACCAAGGAATGCACCCCCTTCATTTATTTAGAGTTCTAAGCAAAGGCATCTAAGTGCTCTCTCAGCATCTTGCACAATTTCTCTTCTTGGTTGGGGTTAATCTTCAAGGTTCTAGATGGGAAAAATTCTACAAGTTTGACATGGGTAGGACTTGGGTCAACTAAGAATAATTAAGTCCAAAGACTACTCTCAGATTCGTTCACTAGCTCATTAAGAGGCATGGTATTGGGGGGGTTGGCTCTAAAGGATATGGTCAATGAGGTCATCTTAATCAGGTTTCCCCCCTCCTATAACAATATCTGGGGTACATATTGGGTAGGATGTTGCATGATACACTTCATATTCTTCCTCCTCTTCTAGCCACAAGGGTAAGTCATGCTCAATGGATAGCTAAGTAGGAGGATACAGTACCAATTGTTTAGACAAATGTCCACTCTTAATGGTCATGTTCCCAACACTGCAACTAATGTAAGCATCAACAGTGGCTAACCATGGACTTCCCAAGATGAGAGGATAGCCATTGAACTTGTTTTTGGGCTGGAGAATGAAGAAGTCAGTAGGATACTCCCAAGAGTCAATTGAGACCATGACATCCTCAACAACTCCCTCGGGAGCTACTATATATCTATCTGCACATTGCAGCACTGTAGTGGTTTTTCTCAAAGCTCCTTGTAGGTTTAGCTTTATCATGGTTTCTTTAGTCATCATATTGATGGAAGCCCCAAGATCAATTATGGTATGAGGGACAATGATGCCATCAATGTGCACATCTACTACTGGACTTCCAGGGTCTAAATATTTTGGACAAATCACTCTCCCCAGCATTAAATCAGATAATTGACCAATAACATTGATGGTGGGGGTGTCTTTTTTTCTTCTCCCAAAGTGTGTTTGAAACATCTCCTTGATAAGCTTATTATATATGGGAACATCCTTAATAGCCTGGAGAAGGGGTATTTTAACACACAGATTCTTCAATTCTACCAAAAGTTCAATCTCTTCTGGGGTGTGCTAGCTAAGGTGGATCAATATCTAAGGAAAAGGAGGTGGATTTACTTGAGGGGTACTATCTTCCTTTTCCTCTTCAATTTCTTCAGGTGGAGATGGTGGATGGCTATCTGGAAGCACTCTTCCAGACCTAAGGTTGATCTCTTGGATCTCCGCAGCATAGGCGGGGTAATATGTCCTTCCACTGTAGACTTGTTGTGCTTGCTTGTTGTTTAGGTTGGGATGGGGTTAAGCAGGCATCTGAGGTTGCTTGGGTGGAGCAGGATGAGTGAGTTGTGGTTGAGGCTGAGGTGGAGGAAGTAAAGCAATAGGTTGGTTGAGTTTAGGCCTCCACCCTTGTGATGGTTTGTTCCATTGAGGAGGTTGGGGAGCATATGGATGAAATGGTTGATTGACAGGTTGAGGAGGATATTGAGGAGCATCAGGCCAAATATGGGGTGTGGACCATGATGGATGAGTGGAATATTACCAGGGTGGCAGAGGTACATTCTGGTTGGGATGGTAATAAGGGTAAGATACACCTTGCATTCCCTACTGGTATGGCTGAGGTCCTTGAGTCCTCCTTTGATTTATAAAGGAGAGCTGCTCAACCCCACCTTTTGCCCCTTGGTATAAAAATTTTAAACCAGAAAAAGAAGGGAATTTATTTGTGGCATGGTTTTCCTCACACACTAAGCATACCTTTATGGCATTTAATGGGCAGTCATTTCTGGAGTGCCTTCTAATGCATTTAGGGCAGAAAATAACTAGGTCTCTCTTTGCTTCCTCGTGTTTCCTGTTGATCTGCATGGTATCCATTTTCATAGAAAAGGTATGCAAATTTTCAATTTTAAAGTCCTCCAACATGTTCCCAATCTCGTTCTTGATGGATGTTGTAGAAGGAGAGGAATTGGCCATGCCTTGGCTAGCAATACCCTTCTTTCTAGCAACCCTAGAGTGATTCTTGAACACAATTTTAATGTCATCATAGGATAATTGATAGATATATCCCCCATATAGCATGTTGAGGGTCTCCAACATGTCTTCCTTGACCCCTCAGAGAAGAACTAGTTTGAGTGATTCAGGATCAAGGGTGCATCTGGCCCTCCTATAACTAAGTTGAAATCTCTCCTCATAGTCTTCTAGGGATTCATCGAGTCTAAGAGTCCTTCTAAATATTTCTTCCTTGGTCTCTTTGGACCTACAATAGTCCCTATTCTTTTCATTAAAGGCTTGTTGCATTTGAGGCCAAGTAATGATGCTACCCCCAGGAAAACCCATAAACCAACACAAGGCTGCATCCTTAAGGGTAGAGGGGAATAACTTCAACTTTTGGTCATGAAAGGCATAGTCATAGGTCCTACAGACAACAAAAAATTCAAACATGAAGGTATTAGGATCCTCAAAGGTTAATTCATGGAAGTGTGGAAGGGCAGTAGGACTTATATTCTTCATTCTAGCCTCTCCATTAGTCTCTGTAATAGGGAAAACCTCATTATTCCTATTTTTAGCCATAGGTTGGGTAGGTGAAGTGGGTTCTTCTTCTTCCCCAATAGGCTCTTCAAATATTTCAGGTTGCTCACCTAGAGGGTCTTCTAACTCCCCTATAGTCAGAGAGGGAAGCTGACAGTCACCGAAGAAGAGTGAAGGTTGACTGCTTCAGGGTGTGGGGGTGTTTGGTAAGAATTTTCCTTGAGTATCTCTACTCCTACGAGGCATGAACCCAATTTTTTTCTTTTTATTTTTTTTTCCTTTTATGTTACCTTTCCAAAACTATATGAAAAACATAAAACATTGATTAAGCAGAAATAACATCTACCTAGAAACCTCCCCAATAACAACGTCAAAAAGTTGTGAGCCCTGTTATTGCACCAAGAGTGCTGCAACTCCCAAGGGATCTTCAACTCTATTTATCAACCTAGCGTTCATACAAACTTTGAGGTGACAGTGCTATATGCACAGTAGATGAGATTCTACTCATGTCACCCTCAACTAGGACATTTGATTAATAGTGCTCCAAAACCATTCCTCCTACTGAATTAGAATGAAAACTAGCTAATGAAGGTGCAATTTAGAAGCTACCTCTAACTATGAAAAGGGAAATGCTACTAACTTCAACTTGCAAATGCTATTGAATCAATTCCTGAAAAGACAAGAGCCACACTACTTGCAAAAATGAAACTACATTATCTTGCATTCAACCACCTAGTTATCAATTCTACTTGCATACAAGAAGCTAACCTACCAAACCACAACTCAAGATTCTATGTATCATATAACTAGCTCATACTTGCATATAAATCAATGTTCTATTTGTGCCAAATTTGTGATAAGGAAACTAACGCTATTATGTTTTGCAGTGACGGAAAAGGAGGGTTTGGAGTAGCCTAGGAGCTATCCTTGATCATGAGGCCAGAACTGGGGATCAATATCCTTCTAAACTAAGTCCAAATAGTAGCAAACGTCAAAAATGGTGGAGAAACATGCTGCTACAGGTGTGCTATAGGAGGCTGCTATAGGTGCCCTGTATTGCTACAGGAAGGCCTATAATCCTACAGGAAGGTTGCCGAGAAGGTTTCGGAGGTGGAAATGATGGGTTCAGGGTATGGAAAGGTGGATGGAGGTTGAGGTAAATGAGTGAAGGGTGGCCAAAGCCCCTAGCCAAGATCAAAGTCTTTTGAAGGCTTGTTTTGCACTAGGAGAGATGCTCTCGATGGTTTAGGAAAATGATCTCATGAACAATTTTTTTAGGACAGAATGTGGGATTCATAAGAGAAAGTGAGGAAGTCCAAGATGGAGGTGGTGAAGGGGTCCTTGCATGTATATCCAAACATCCCTGTAATCATCACATGCATAGACCTATTTATCATTGACAAAATGAAACAACTAATGGTGGAAAAGATGAGTTGAATTTAAATTCTATCTAATCTATGCCAAAACTCTGATCTAATCAATAAATCAACTCCTAAGGTATGGTATGCTCATTAAAAAAAAGGTAACAAACATAAATATTCTTCCAAGAAATCATAAACATAATATTTTTGGAATGAGGTTGTAAATCCTTCTATTCATGCTCCATGAGAGAGATGAGGTAGAGGTTTCAATCACATATTTTTGATGGATTATTCTCTAATCAAATGCAAGAAATTAATAAGCACTCTAAACTAAAAAGATATACAAATACACAAGAGGTACCTAAGCCACGGGGGTTGTTCCCAAACCCAAGAGCCTCAGCCCTCTAGAACTAACTCAGTGATGAACCAATAAGCAACTTCTCATTATCATTGCATCAATGTCTAATACATCACATAACAATAACAAATAACAGTTTCTGGTACTTGAGCTCAATATCTACCTAGATGAAAGCAGAACTCAAATCCTAATGATCTCTTTTACATGTTTATTTATACAAGAGGGTAGATACTGGAAGCTCCCGAGAAAATAGGAATATTTATCTCCCACAACTCAAGAATGGTGGATATTGTTCCTCAATAACTACACTTGCTTGGTTGCCAATGACCTCATCTTTCTTGGTTGCCAATGACCTCGCACTGATGAGAGAGTGTGTTGTGATCTTGGTCTGATTGAAAGAGTTAAAGCGGTGGACAACCCCCTAGAATCTCTCTTTGTTGTCTACTATGAGCCCCTGCATATAAATCTTCTCAAAAATTCTCCATTTCCTATAATTAAACCATATTAGGCCACACGACATAGAAAACAACTTTTACCCTTCTCACTAAGCATAATATAACAAAAATGTAAATAAATGTGAGAAAGAGATAGTTCTAAAACTGGAGGATGGCATCATGACCCTTACAATGTACCTATTTATGAGCCTCATCACAGCCCTATAGCCATGATTTTTGTTTCATCACGGAAATTAGACCCCTGATCTTGTTGAACTATACACCACCTTCTGCTTTCCCTTCTAATCTCAGAACCACTTGAGCCTAATCTCTGGATGCAGTCTCCAATAATGATCATCATGGTGACCCTCGTTTTTGCAATGGGAACAAGAAAGTATTTCATCTCCCTTCTCATATAAGTTGTCCTCTTTGGTTCTCCTTTGATTTTCCCTTGTCTTATGTTGACTTAATGGATTCCATGGAGACACCAACATCTTGTTTACCTACCTTAATGCGGGTTTCCCTCACACATACTTCATCCAATGGATTTAACAAAAAAATGATATTGTCAATATAACTATGCAAGCTACCAATGTATTTAAGGAGAGTTTATTGGGCATGTAGTGGAATTTTTAAGGCCAAACCCTTTTTCCTATGCTCCTTAGTAAAGATTTACACACTTTGTCCTTTACCCTGCCATAAAGTTTGTCATTCCATATTTTATTTATGGTTATGTCCTAAAGGATACAACTACTTTTTTAGTGTTGAGGTGAATTCATAACACGAGGAAAGATTCTTACCTTCCCAAAGCGTAGTTTCCCACCAACTTACCTTCCAATTACAAAGAGGCCAATTGAATTTTTACCTCATCTCCAACAATCTGTTGCACACGGAAATATATTTCCATTTGTTGAATCCAATTATCAATTCTTTCAGCATTGAGCCTTCTATTATGCATTGGCATGTCGAATTTAACATCTAATTTCAATAATGTCTTCTTTGAAGCAATATTTCCATGAGGAGATGGAGGTTGAGAATGAGGAGGAGAATTAGAAGAATGAGGAGTTGAAGGAAGAGAAGAAGGATGAGTGATTTTCAAATCACCATCATTTCCTTCATCTTTGACTTTCCCAGATGAACCATTTTCTCCAGGCTTCTTCCATTCCAGATACATTTCTTCTACCATGGCCTTCAGTACCATGAAAGATTCAAACAAATCTGCTTTCGACTCTAATGGATTTCCACCTTTTGGTGAGGTCATATCTGATATCTTGATGGCTTACCTTGAACCAATATTTAGGTTATTTCCTCAAGTTGTTATTCTCCTTTCTTTAACCTAGACTTGGTAAGTGTTCACTCTCATAAACTAATATCAATATCAATCTGATACTAATTGATCCATGATCTTAAAATGACAAGTTTTCTTAAACACGAGTGTGGAATTAGCTTAACCAAAAGCACAGTAAAGAGGACAAGAAAGTAGCAGATAACAAGAGGGAGATATGCAAACATAATTGTTAATGGAGTTCATCCAAATTATGGGCTACGTCTCTAGGTTTAGTTCCAATGGGAGTCGTCTTCTTTATTCAATGCCAAAAATCAAAAAATTATAATGAGGAAACCTCAATCTTCTTCAACTAAGTCCCTTGACTACTAGAATAAGAGTGGTTTCAAAATATCACCCAAAATCCCCTTTCGTTGCTCTATATTCGAGATCCAAAAACCTTGTTTATAAAATGTGTAGGAAGAAGTACATGAAAAAATGCCTCGGTTTCGAAAAATTATTAACATCTAAACTCTATGGCTCATTGGTAAAGTTTTATTATTTAAAAAAATTGTAACCCATAGACCCTAGGTCGATCCTGTATGATTTACGGTCTTGACCTTTACAAAATATATAATATTAAAATGATTTCCATATGCAACCCATTCAACATACACATGGTGGCATAGTTGGTTAAGTTGTTGTGATAGTATGGGACAAGTCGCGTGGTTAAAACTATGGACCTTCCTCTTTTAACTAATGTATAGCAATATTGCATTATAAAATATATTTTCCACCACTTTTACAACCACCCACACATTACCTATTGGTGGAGTGATAGTGTGGTCATAGGTTACAATTTCAATCCCATTAGACCCAAATTTTCTCAACAAGCCTTCGAACCTTCTTGGCCTTTCAAAGGTTGCCATGTGGAAGCCTTTAATTGGTACACCTTGCTACTCGGTCATGTCAACACTGACTAAGTTGCACATCATCTATTGATTGGGTGCCACATCACCTACTGATGGTTTCCACATCATCTACCATTTCCAAATGTCATCTTTTGCTCTCGTTGTGTGTCCCTATCACATCAGTGGTACAGATTGCCACGTGTCACTGTTATTCATTTTTTTGTTTCATGAAAAATTTAGAACACAATAGCTTTCGCATTCGAAGTTCGTTTGAGTCCGTACAATAAGATTTGAAAAGGTCTCATCAAGCCCTACATTATGGTTCCATTTTCATCAAGTTTTGGGACCTTTGATTTTGAGGCATTTTTTAATCCTCTTGGATCAAAAAGCATCTAAACGCCTTCAATACTATGGTAAGTTAGCTATTATCTATTGATACTTAGATTTCAGTTGAAGATAAGTGTATCAATTTGTTGTATTTTTTACCAGAATCATGGGATAGCTTGGTTTCTACCATAGGTAGTAATTCAACTACTTTAAGTTTCGACTATATAGTCTCATCCTAGTTATCAGAGGAGATGAGACTAAAAATCATAGAAAATTAGAAGATAGATTCCTTGTGTATAATAGAATGCTCTTGCAATAAAAAAAAATTAATAAGTCATCAAGTGGGAGATATAAATCTCGAGGAATATCTAAATCTCCAGGAAAAATTGTAAAGGTATGTTGAAAATGCAGAAAATAAGGGCATTACAAGTAAGATGGTAAATCCAAAATTATTGAGAAAGGGAAATGATTTAATTATGCTCCTTCTACAAAATAAAATACATCCTCATATGAAGGAGATGATGTGTGCTTGGTTTCTTCAAGTACATATGTAGATCATGAGGCATGGTTGGTCAACTCAAGGGCATACTTTTATATGACTCCTCACTGTGATTGGTTTTGTGAGTATGAAATATATGATGGTGGTGATGTTTTCTTAGGAGATGACTCAATAACCAAAATTATAGGATGAGGGAAATTCAAGTTTAATCTCATGGGTAGTTGGATTAGAACACTCCCTCATGTTCTATACATCTAATAATTCACCAAAAAAATGATTTTTGTAAGCAAGATGAGTGATGCAATTGTAATTTTATTTTTTTTAAAGGATACCTACAGGATGGTTCAAGGAGCAATGATATTATTAATAGAAATTTCTATTGGGACTTTGCATAAGCTATTGGGATTATTAGTAATGGTTGCAACAATTTTGTTGTTCTTGAGAGAGGAGTAGAAGAAGAAAAAACATTTGCAACCTTTGGAGAAAAGACTATGATGTCGCATCAAAGACTTACATATTAGAGAGAATGACCTTCGAGTACTACATGGTAACGGTATGGTAGAAGGTATGTCTAATTTATCTCTAGATTTTGATTTCTGGGAACATTGTTTATATAAGAAGCATAATCGAGTAAGATTCTCCTATGGTTCTACAAAGTTGGAGGGAATAGTACAATTGGTGCACAATGATGTGTTTGAACCTGTGTCAGTTCCATCACTGGGTAAATCTTTGTACTACATATAATTTATAGATGACTTCTTGAGGAATACATTGACTTATTTCCTCAGGATGAAATATGAATTTTTTTATAAATTCAAGGAGTTTAAGGCTCTTGTGGAAAATCAGGTAGACAAGAAAAATAAGGTGTTGAGAATAGATAACGGTGGAGAACTCTACAAGAATGAATTCAAATAATTTGTAAGAAGTGTGATATATCAAGGTCGAAGACTAATCCATATAGGCCTCAATAGAACAAAATTGTAGAAATGATGAATATGATGTCAATGGAAAAACAAAGGAACATGCTTAGTGGTGTCCAGTAAGGATAGGAATCCTAGATAGGGACAGTGGATACTATGTTTTACCTGGAAAATAGATCACCCTCCTCAATGTTGGATTATAAGACTCCAAATGAAGAATGGACTGGTAAGAAAATTTCTCTTAAACATCTTAGGGTATTTGGATGTGATGTTTATGTACATGTTCCAAAGGAGAATAGGAGTACGTTAGATAATAAAGTTGAAAAATGTATCTTTATTGGATATAAAGATGGACTGAAAGGTTATAAGTTTTGGAACCAAGAAATTGAGAAGCTAGTGTATAGTCAAGATGTAGTATTTAAATAAGTCAAAGATGTTGTCAAACATGAAGTCCTACCAAAGGATAAATAACCATAAAGATAGAGTTTGAAATGAAGGATGAAGAATTAGACTCTACAAAATAATATGAATCAAAAGAAAAGGAACCACATATTTCGATATTGAGGAGATCAGCTATGGAAAGAAGGAAGTAAGAGGTATATTGCACCCAATATTAATTCAAATTTAGATTTATTTATTATCGGTGGTGATCCTAGAACTGTTAGACATGAAGTGGATTTAGAGGATGGAAAACTTTGGAAAAAACCATGGTTGAAGAAATGGTAGCCTCAGACAAAAATGGGGCTTGGGATCTAGAAGAATTTCCAACTAGAGGAAATCTCATTGGAAGAAAATGGGTATTTAAGAAGAAGTTGATTGTAGAAGGTAGAGTGGGGAAATATAAATATCACTCAGTAGAAAAAGGTTATTTCTAGGTAGAGGGAATTAACTTTGGTGAGATTTTTTTCTCTTGTTGCCGAGTTAACGTCTATTCAATTTATTTTATTTTTCAATGTTTCTTTTGAATTTGAAGTATAACAGATGGATGTGAAGACAACATTCCTACATGGGGATTTGGAAAAATAAATCTATATGATCTAGCTAGAAGGTTTTGTTGTTAAAGGAAAGAAAGAGTTGGTATGTAGGCTAAAAAGGTTCTTGTATGGGTTAAAGAAATCATCAAGGTTGTGATATAAAAACTTTAATATATCTATATATATATACTTGCCTTTAGAAGCAGCAAAGCATATCACTATGTGTATTTCAAAGTAGTTGGTGATCATCTTATTCATTTGATGTTGTATGTGGATAATATGTTGTTGATTGGAAATGACAGGGAATCATACAAGAAGTGAAAACTTAGCTGCAAGCATCTTAGTGCTACAAATTTCATTTTCAGCATCGAAATTAAAAGAGATTAGACAAACATGGAACTTGTTGGGGCAAATTAATTACCTATTATTTAATAGTCAACCCGAGGGTTTCGTAAAACTTGCGAAGCGTGCGTGCACTATATATGCTAGAAATTAACTTCCAATTTAGATCAATCTAACTACGAAACCAAATAAAGACAAACCAAATTCACCTATTCTAATTCAACAATCAATTCAAAAGAAATTATAGTACAGTGCGTGGAATTGAAATCTTAATATACCACCCTCACAGGAATTGAAATCTTAATCTACCACACTTGAAGGAATAGGAAAGCACACCACTCTTTCATAAATGAAATTGCATGAAATGAGATCTACTCTAAGGAATGATGTGTGCATTATCAAATCAGGATCCTATGAAATGAATAACAACCCCCCTCTTTATATAGTGTTATTACTAATACTAAATAAGTGGGGACCCTTAGTCAAAAAAATTTTAAAAATCAATTACTGCTTATACTTCCTTTTGGATAAAGCTTACCATCATGGACTTAGGAAAATACCTTTGAAAAATCTAAAAAAGTTTAAGTTTCATGATAAAGGAAGTAAAGTCACTCCTTAAGAAATATCGCATCGCACAAAAAATGATAGGATGCCTTCTTATGAGCTAAAAAATGCGAGATTGTGACGCGAAACTCCATCGCATCGCATGCATCAATGAGCACTCACATTGGAAAACCTCAAAATCACCAATATGTGATATCGCATATCGCATATCGCATATCGCAAAACACATAAAGTACACATAACGATTAAGCGAAAATTGCGATATTGCGATCGTGCGATCCTGCGATGGTGCGATCTTGCGATCATGTGATATTGCGATCTTGTGATGCAGCAATAATGCGATGCAGCGATAATACGATGTTGTGATCTGTGATACTATGATGCAAACCGCAGAATCATTCCATCGTAGATTTTCCTGGCTCAATATTCAAGAAAAAGCTTTTTTCCATAAACCAAGAACTGGTCACGCGTTTTAATGTTAATTAATGAGTTATATACCAGTTGTTAATAAAATATGGTTTTGTGTTTATCAAGGAGCCAGTTCACGTAAAGTGGCGTTTTTGCATATATTTGGCATTTAAAACTTTCCTGTCATTATTTTTATCATTACTTTCACCTCATTTGTAAACTGCAGGAACGAAGAACAAAAGGTTATACAAGACAGTATGCAGGATACTATGAGGAAGAAAGGCAGGAGTCCAATTTCCATCTGGGAAAGTGCACCTAATCTGCTTGGGGAAGAGAATCCTAAGGTAATGGGATTTGCGACTACTACAGGCCCATCAAGGTCGGCTGAAACATCAGTTACAGAGTTAGCTCATTCATTCCTGCATTGAAAAGCAGCAAGGCCCCAAATTCCACATACACGGACAGTGTTGATGATAGAGATGAAAAGTTTAAGACTCAGGTCAAGAGCTTACGGAATCATTATCTAAACAAAGTTTGAGCTTTATATCTCCCAAAAGGCGTAAAAGGCGAAAAACGCATCAAGGAAGCCTGAATCAAGAAACAGAGGCAGTTTCCGATGCGCGATTAGCGCCTAGTGTTAATCGCGCATCGCTGAGAAAATTGCTCAAAAAGGAAAGATTCCAACTGCTCAGTTATCTGCAAACCCCAAAAAATTGCAAGAGGCCACACTAGAAACAGAAAGCTAAAGAAAAGGCAGAAGCAATTTCAGGGTTAATCAAGTTAAATTAGGCATACATGGTAAAGTCACATAGTGAGCGGATGATTCCCAAATACGTCATCGATTCTGCCGAAAAGATGGCGCCAGATCTTGCTAGTTTCATTTCACAGCACAATTATAAGCTGAAGTCGATCGACCGACTCTTCTCAGGCAATGTTGAATGCTTGCGATATTAAGAAGCAAATACAGAAATAGTTAGATGTTATATTTAATTTTAGAAATAGTTTTATTTTATTTTTGCTAAAAAAAAGGACGTCATTTAAACCGCATCCTGAATTTTTGTAATAAGTTATTTTTAGTTTTAGTTAGTAGTATTTAAACCCTTCTCATGCATTTAGAGAAGGGTCCAGAAATTTATCAAAAACTTGTCCTAAGAACATGCACTTTTGCACCCTCCGAGGAGGTTTTGATGAATGAATGGAACATGATTTGTTAATGTTTGAATTTAATATCTGCTACTGATGTTGCACTTCTGTACTCTTAGTGGATGTTAGATCAAGGAGAGATAAATCATTGTCACTTGAAGCTCATGAGTAGGACTAGTTATAAATGGTACTTTTATCTCTTAACCATTTCTGCTTATGTGTTAAAGTGATATTCAATTTTAGTTGTTTATATATTAATGCGTGAATGCCTGAGTTATCATTTGGCACTTTTGTACGGTGATAGCTATTTATTTATGCTTAATGTATGAATAGCTCATTATGCGATATGTTTTTCACAATTGTTTCGTCTAACTTTTTATACGAAGTGGTTCATTTTTATTGAATTATTTTCTCATAATAGCTGAATGATCTTTATTACCAGTTTTTATTTGAAATCTTTTTAGATCGCATAATAGAAGAATTACACCTCGGGTTAGTATAGATTTAGATGTTTTCTGTTTATTAGAATACAATAGCATAGCACTAGATTAAAATTAGAATTAGAACATCTTAATTAGGAACCATTAGATCATAAACATCAAATTCTACACACACACACTCATAAATTGGGAAACTAGTCCCATATCCCCATTCGGACCTGCTATACCAAATGGATAAGGAGCTGCCAACCAAGGTCTGGACCAGGCGGGTATCCCCCTTGTTGTAGACCTGATTTTCGGGGCTTCAACATATTTGGCGCTAGAAGGAGGGCCTGAACTATGAATGGCAAGTAAATCTAAATCTAAGTACCATTCTAAGAGTAAATCGCCCTCACCATCTCCCCCGACTTCTCCATTACACTTAAACCCAAAGTTGGAAGTCACCGGAGCATCAACCGCTGCTACAAACCCTGACATTTCAGAACAATCTACTATCGAACCTCCTGAAGTCGAGTCTCTGATTCACAAACTTTAGCGATTTTCTATTTCTCCTCAAAGATCTGATAAATATCAAGGCAGCGTGACCTCACAATATAACCCTGTTCATCCCCTGACTAGATTAAAGAGTGAAAACTTTGGCATTCAACCAACCGAATTACCTCTACCCAAAAGAAAAAGAGCAAGGAAATCACCTAAAGAGTCCGATAGTGAGACTCTTTCATCATCATCATCCATCTCAACCTCTCCACCACGAAGTCAACCATCCACTCCTCCACTTTAGATCATCGTTCATCCACCCACTGGAACCCTCACAACTCCTCCTAAATCATCTACAATCGTAATACCCTCATCTTCCCAACCACAGGGATCATCTTCTACACTTTCCTCTGTTAGTAGATCAGCGATGGCCCAATCTCCATGGAACAACCCTGGGGCAGTCTTAATGCCTGCACCCTTGAGTCAAATACCGGCCCATCCTAAGAAATGGCTGCCTAAGTTTAATCCTGAGGCAGGCATGCTAGTAGAAGAGCATATAAACAACTTTATGTTATCCATTAATCTCAATGGGGTGACCAATGAAGATGTTGTTGTTCGACTTTTTCCTTATACTTTGCAGGGAACAGCCGGATCACAGTATTTCTCATTACCCTCTGGATCTATCACTAGTTGGGACATCTTCCAAGAACAATTCCTGACCAAGTTTGGTGATGACAGGTCTACGGCAACGCTAATCAATGACCTATCCAACCTTTGGGTTGAATCAAGGGAACTTATCAAAGATTTCAATTTACGGTTCAATAAAATCTTAAACAAAATTCCTACTGCTTCTCAGCCTAGCGAAGAAGTGTGAAGTGAATGGTATATCACTGCTTTACCATCGAACATAGCAACCTTCATGGACAAGGCTAATAAAAAAACTTTAGCCGAAAACATGAAAGAAGCAATAGCAATAGAGAAACGTATAATAGCCCTAGAGAAGAAATCCGCGATAGAGGAACGGAAATCCAAGAAAGTCACCTTCAAAGAAGATTCCAAGAAGAAACAAGCAAAAGATCCATTCGATTTGGAAGGATTGCAAAACGTTCTGAAGGCCATGTCCAATGAAATGGTCGACATAAAAAAGCAAGTAGCAGAAACTTCTTCAAAAAAGCCCTACAGAGCTTTTAAAATATGCCCTTCAACGGATTCAAAGCCTCCCAATGCTATTTCAAATGCTGAATCCGAAGAAGACGAAGAGGAAATTGCCACTTAAGGGCAAATCGATGAAGAAGAAGTTGTAGAATTACAAAGAATGTGGGATTTCATCCACCCGAAAGAAGAAGATCAAGAAGTATTCCCAGTTAGCACATGAAGTAGATATTAGCTTGATCCTCCCCAAATTATCCCCAAGCCAAAGAGCACAAGCTCTGCAACAAAGGATAAAGTCACAACAAAGAAAACGACATCTAAAGCGACTCAAACCAGCCCAGTCCAAACAAATACATCAACTCCATCTAAAATGTTGATCGTTTCGGATGAAATGGAGTACAATATTATAGAAGACCTGAAAAATACTAGGGCCAATATCACTCTTTACGAATTGAGCAAGTTAAAGCACCAACAAAAGATAATGTTGAAAGAATTACATGTTGTGCCAGTTGCACCTTTGCCGACCACTGTACTTTCTCAAGCTTCCCATAACATGGGAAGACCTCCAACTAATGCGACCAACAAGAATGATCCAACTGACATCGCTTTAATTGGAGGAAGATCGAGATCTCATACTCCCCCATTTCTCCTTACTTATGAATTTTCAATAAGAATGTACATAATTGCTTAGTGGCTTCTGGAGCTTCATCGAATATTTTACCAAAGTCCATATGTACTAAGTTAAACGTTCAACCACAGAAATCCACTGTGTGCATAGTTCAGCTAGATCGGTCCCAAGTCGAAGTGATTGGCGAACTAAATCAAGTAACCATAAGACTGTCATCCAACCCAAAGGTATGTCAAGTTATTAACATTTTAGTTGCTGATATTCCAGAATTTTATGGCTTAATTCTTAGCAGGGATTGGTCAGAAAAACTTCATGGATACTTCGCAACTGACTGGTCGCACATGTGGTTGCCTTGCAATGGTAAACCAAATGAAATAAAAGTTGAACGAGAACTACATCAGAAATACATAGTAACGGAATTAGAGGGGGAAAATGAACTGGTAGCATATAACAATAGCATTATTGGCAATTACTCAGTGGATTCTTTCCTCGGAAATTTTAATGCTCATACGTCACCTTAGAAAATTCTGTTTTATCCCAAGTCGAAAAATTTTCTCAAACGGATAGTTCAAAATGTATCAATTTTTTAGATAGTCCTGTAAATAAATCTTTGTTTTGGAAATTATTTTTTGATGGTTCTAAATCTAACGAAGGAGCAGGAGCAGGATGCGTGCTAATTAGTCCAGAAGGAGATAAAATCATGTTAACATGCAGGCTCAAATTTGATTGTACCAACAATACAGCAGAATATGAGGCTTTAGTCCAAGGGTTGTACAAAGCAATCGGGTTAGACATAAAGTACCTCCAAGTCTTCGGAGACTCTGAAATTGTAGTCAGACAGGTACAAAATAATATACATTGCTTATCAGGTCATTTAAAACACTATCAATCTTTAGTTCAAGATCTGACTGAGCATTTTATAGCATTCAATATTTCATTAATTCCCAGACTCCAGAATGCAAGCACTGACCTTTTAGCTAACGTAGCTTCTAAGCTCATTCCTTCGGAAGATTTTAGTCAATATCGATTCTCAATAGAATTAATCTTTAGACCCTCTATTCTTGACAACATCACAAATTGGATAATATTCAACGACGATCCTGATATCGTAAATTTCCTTACATCTGAAGCATCCTACTCCAATCAAATAATTGACGAAGACCAACATGATCGACAATTGCAACAAAATAGCACTAACAATGTTATACCTAAGTCAGTGGTCAAGTTAGAAGATCTGTACGATTTGAAAGATCAGTTTAAAAGGTCTACCAATTCAAAGCTCCAAAGTTCAACTTTGAATTACGAATTAGTAAACCTAGGAACTGATACCAAACCCCAAAACATAAATCTAGGCCTTGGCCTAACCCCTGAAGAAAAACTAGCATATATTCGTCTTTTGAGACAATACAAAAACGTTTTTGCTTGGAACTATGATGAACTCAAAACATACGATACTTCCATCATCTAACATACTATTCTAATGACCGATAATGAAAAACCTGTCCAACAAAAATTAAGAAAGATCCATCCCAATTTAGAAAATCAGATAAAAACCAAACTCAATAAGTTGTTGAAAGCCAAGATAATCTTTCCTGTAAGACATTCTAAATGGGTCTCCAATATGGTACCTATTAGAAAGAAAAACGGAGATATTAGAATTTTCATTGACTTTCGAAATCTTAACAAGGCCTATCAAAAAGAAAATTTTCCCTTACCACCTATGGAGCAGATATTGCAGGCAGTGGCGGGCTCAGAATTAATGTCTTTCTTGGATGCATTTTCAGGATACAATCAAGTGTTGGTGCATGCTGATGATCAATTGAAAACCACATTCAGAACTAAATGGGGCACATATGCATATCGAAAGATGCCATTTGGTTTGATTAACGCTGGTGCCACATTTCAGAGAACCATGGACATCGTATTTAAAGGTTTAGTCAATAAATCTGTAGTAATTTATTTGGATGATATAACCGTGTATTCCAAGAAACAAAGTGACCATCTCAAAGACTTGAAACAAATATTCCAACGATGTTTAAGGTATGGAATTTCACTTAACCCAAAGAAATATTTTTTCACATTAAGTGAAGGGAAACTTCTAGGATTCCTAGTGTCAAAATCTGGAATTCACATCGATTCCGACATAATCAAAGAGATTTCTGAAATATCCCTACCTCATAAAAAAAAAGCCATGCAATCTTTCCTTGGTCAAATCAACTTTGTAAAGAGATTTGTTCCAGATTTTTCATGAATCGTATCCCCTTTACAAGCCATGATAAAAAAGAACTCAAATTTTAAATGGGGCCAAGATGAACATGAAGCATTCAACCTGATCAAACAAGCTATTATTAATTCTCCATCTTTAGAAACTCCGAATTTTTCAGAGCCTTTTATTTTATATACATTTGCCTCAGATAGGTCATATGTTGTGATACTCACTCAAACGAATCAAGAAAAGGCGGAAGCACCATTTGCTTTTTTCAGTTCAAATTTACAGGGTGTTGAATTAAACTATTTAGATGTGGAGAGACAAGCTTATGTTGTTTTCAAAGCAATCAAATACTTCAGACCTTTTTTACTCAAAACCCATACTAAAATTATAGTACTGTTTCCAGCGGTAAAGAATCTTCTAGTACAAAAGGATGTGGGTGAGAAGAGGGCCAATTGGGTTACTGCCTTACAAGAATATGACATAGAAATTAAACCAGCAAACATTATAAGAGGTCAAGGCTTTTGCAAAATGTTGGCTGGAGCGTCGCAAATTTCTGAAAATCCATCTGTAGAGGTACAAATGTGCGAGGTAAGCCTAAACAATGCAGAGTCATTATACGTTGATATCATTTATTATCTTAAGAACGGGTATGCTCCTTCACACCTCGATCATACTAAGAAAAGAGCTCTAAGGTTGAAAGCCAAACAATATCAGCTCATAAATGATATTCTTTTTAGGATGAATTATGATTTTGTTCTCCTTAGATGTCTTGAGAAATCTGAAGTTGAAAAAGTTTTGCAGGAACTCCACGATGGGCCAGCAGGCGGAAACTATGCTGAAGATACTACTACACATAAAATCTTACGCGCAGGGTATTACTGGCCCACGTTATTCAAAGACTCGCACAGTTACGTGAGGAAATGTCAAGTCTACCAAACTACTGCTGGGAGACAAAAGAAGCCATCCTTACCACTACAACCAGTTAACATTGAGCAACCTTTCAGTGAGTGGGGATTGGACATAATAGGTGAGATCGTTCCTCACTCTTCTAAGCAGCATAGATATATCCTTACAGCAACAGATTATTTTACTAAGTGGGTAGAAGCAGTTCCACTCAAGACGGCTAATGCTGAAAATATCATTGAGTTCATAGATCAATTTATAATCACCAGGTTTGGATTACCTTCCGCTTTAATGTTTGATAATGCATCATACTTTTCTGGAAATGCAATGGCTGAATTTGCACTTAAAAGAGGATTCAAACTTAAATATTCGCCAATTATTTACCCACCAGGGCAATGGGTTAGCCGAGTCTACAAATAAAAAACCTAATCAGGATTATCAAAAAGAACAGTAGACCAAAATTCATAAGAATTGGCATAAATTTTTAAATATTGCTTTGTGGGCAGACTGGAAACACCGAAAGGGAAAAGCTTCCATCGACACTCTCCCTTTAATTTATAGTTTATGGGAAAGAAGTGGTTCTCCGACTCCATTAGGCAATTCTCTTTGTCTCTAGTTCAATACATTGATGAAGTACCAACTTCCTCATTACACCTAAGACAAATGGAAATAATCAAATTAGAAGAACAATGAGAACAGGGTAAGAAAACGCATGCTCATCATCAAGCACTAGTAAAATTCTCTTTTGATTCAAACATAATGACCAGAAAAGATTTTCAGATGGGAGACTTAGTTTTAAAATGGGACAAGGCACATGAAGAAAATGGGAAACATACAAAATTTCAAAGAATGTGGCTTGGTCCTTTTCAAATTGTAGAAGTCATAGGTCCATCAACGTTTGTGTTACAGGATTTAGCAGGTAAAAGAGACTCTTTGCCTGTCAACGGACAAATTCTTAAGAAATATTTTCCATAGAAGATTATTCTTCTATTTTTGTAGAGTAATAGTTTTCTTTTCATAATAAAACCAGTTGTGAATGGTTACATTAGGAATTTACAAAAAAGACACCAACTCTCTTTCAGATTTTGACTTTTCGCTTGTATAAATAGCAAATCTTTTGGAAAATTGATCTTTATTATTGAAAGATACAGTTAAAGACTCTAACCTAGATATGACACTAGTTTCAACTTCATAAAAGTTTGAATAAAAAAACCTTTAGTGAAGAAATTGTTTTATGTCAGTGCAATGAAAGATATCAATAACAAAATAAAGATTCTCTGTAGAACAGTTATTTCCAAAAACTCTACCATTGTTTTCCAGAGCTATCTAAAAGAAACAATGACTTCCTCCCTGCTAAGGAAATCACAACTTTCAGAGGAACAATCCAAGGATACACTTCATCTTGAAGAATGAGAGGTCTCATCACGAGCCGGCTTATCATAATCAAAGATATTGTAACTTGTTGACTTTGCCAAATACTGCATACCACAACAGGGCAATGACTCAATATTGTTACAATCAAGAGGCAAGGGGTCTCATCACGAGTCAGCTTGTTCAACAAAGTTACAAATCAAGTGAATGACTGTGTCATAAATTGGCTATCAAACCAAGACATTGTACTTTAAGAATAAAAAAGAAAATCAAAGCAATAAGTGTGGATGTGGATTCTTCTTTGAGAGTTGTAGGTTTCTTTAAGTAGGATACAGGATCATTGCTGGGTAACAGGTAACCCTGTCGAGGCTATAAACGCCTACTGACAGCTCTACCTACGACAAATGAGCATATTTAAAACTGGTTTACAGAGAAGACTTTGTTTTATCTTTACAGACCAAGTAATGACTGATGTAAATACAAGGACTAACTTGAGGGAGCAAATAATCAAAGTTGAAAATAGCTGAAACAAAATGTTATTGGCAGGTTAGAGCATAGTGTACTTTATCTTTCCATAATAAAGTTTAATTTTCTGAAAAATTTTCTGTTTTGGAAGTTCAGAAAATTCAATAGAAACACAGAGATAGCTGGTTCTTCCAAGTGAATTGCCAATTGTTGTGGCCACCAACAACCCCCCTCCTTATGAAGTGTTATTGCTAATACTAAATAAGTGGGTACCCTCAGTCAAAAATTAAAAAAATCAATTAGTGTTTATATTTCTTTTTAGATGAAACCTACAACATCATGGACTTAGAAAAATACCTTTGAAGAATCTAAAAAGCTTAAGTTTCATGATGAAGAAAGTAAATTCACTCCTTAAGAGATATTGCATCGCGCAAAGAATGATTGGGTACCTTCTAATGAACCAAAATGATAAAAAACGCGAGATTGCGATGCGAAACTCCATCGCATCGCATGCATTAACGAGCACTGACATTGAAAAACCTTAAAATCACCGATATGCGATATCGCATATCGCACATCGCAAAAATCACATAAATTACACATAATGATTATAACGATTTAGCGATCCGCGATATCGTGATATTGCGACCAAGCAACCTTGCGATAGAACAACATGATGAGATTGTGGTAATGCGATGCAGCGATCTGTGATATCGCAAAGCAAAATCGCAAGACCTCTCCATCGCAGTTGGTTCTAGCTCATTATTCGAGTAACCTTTTTTTTTAGGCCAAAAACTGGTCATGCACTTTAAATGCGAATTAATGAGTTTTTGCCAGTTGTTAATGAAGTATGGTGTTGTGTTTTTCAAAAAACTAGTTCACGTAAGGTGGCATGTTTTTGCATATCTTCGACATGTAAAGTTTTCTTGTCATTATTTTTATCATTACTTCCACCTCATTTGTAAACTGCAGGAACGAAGGACAAAGCATTAGACAAGGCAGTATGCAGGAAAATATGAGGAGGAAAGGCAGTACTCCAATGTCCATTTGGGAAGGCACACCTAATCTACTTAAGGAAGAGAAAGAGCTGCAGAACTCTTCTGAGGCATCCATCACAGATCTCTCATATATAGCCATGGTTGAATGGATACTGAATGATGCTGATACAAGAAATAGACAGTTTAATGCTCAGGGTCAAGAGCTCACGGATTCACTATTTTTACAAATTTTGAGCTATATACCCGATAAGAGAAAAAGGCGCAAGAGGCGAAAAACGCATCAGGGAAGCCCGGATCAAGGAACAGAGGCAGTTTCCGATGCGTGATCAGCGTTTAGCACTAATCGGGCATCGCTATGAAAACTTGCTCGAAAAGGAAGGCTTCTAATTACTCAGTCACCTGCAAGCCCCGAAAATTGCAAGAAAAGAAACAAACTGGAAACAGAAAGCTAAAGAAAAAGCAGAAGCAGTCCAAGGGTTAACCAAGTTGAAATGGGATTATTACCAGGCATACATGGTAAAGCCACATAGTCATTTGATGACTCTCAAGTATATCATCGATTTTGCTGAGAAGATAGTGTCAGCTCTTGTCGATTCTATTTGCTTAACTCAACCAAAGACAGAAGGCAGTCGGCTGACTCTACTCAAGAAAATACTGAATGCTTGTGACGTTAAGGAGCAAATATAAAATAGTTAGATATTAGATTTAATTTTAGAAATAGTTTTGCTTAGAAAAAGGACGGTCATTTAAACCGAATCCTGAATTTCTATAAATAAGTTATTTAGTTAGTAGTATTTAAACCCTTCTCATGCATTTAGAGAAGGGTCCAGAAATTTATCAAAAACTTTTCCTCAGAACATGCATTTTTGCACCCTCCGAGGAGGTTTTGATGAATGAATGGAACAGGGTTTATTTGATATTTGCATTTGATGTCTGCTACTGATGTTGCACTTCTGTACTCTTAGTGGATGTTAAATCAAGGAGAGATAAATAAATTGTCACTTGAAGCTCATGAGTAGGACTAGTTATAAATGGTACTTTTATCTCTTAACCATTTCTGCGTATGCGTTAAAGTGATGTTTCAGTTTCAGTTATTTATATATTACAACGTGGATGCCTGATTTATCATTTGGCACTTTTGTACGGTGATAACTATTTATTTATGCGTAGTGTATGAATAGTTTATTTATGCGATAAGTTTTCATAACTGTTTCGTCTAACTTTTTGTACGAAGTAGTTCATCTTTATTGAATTCTTTTCTTATAATCGCTGAATGATATTTATTATCAGTTATTGTTTGAAATCTTTTTAGATCGCATAGAGGAAAGATTACACCCCGGGTTAGCATAAATTTTGATGTTTTTCTGTTTATTAGAATACAATAGCATAGCATTAGATTATAATTAGGATAGAAGTATTCCATTTAGAACAGAAATACCCATCTTTCTCTCACACACACACTGAACTGGGAAACTGGTCCCATATCCCCAGTCGGACCCACTATACCAAACGGATAAGGAGCTGCCAACCAAGGTCCGGACTGGGCGGGTATCCCCCTTATTGTAGACCCAATTTTCGGGGCCTTCAACATATCCCTGCCCCTCTCTTACTTCTTCGAACTCACTAGCTCTCTCTCTGGCAACTTAGCATTGCTACTCTGGAGTTCGATTTGCCAGTAAATTTGAACTACTGGTGGCTCAACCGTGTTCTCCAATCCCCATCGAATTTCTTCTTATAGCCTCTTGTTGAGACATCAACGTCCAAGATTAAAGCATAATCGATTGCTAAGATTAACTAGAACTTGATCCATGTCCTCTTCTAGAAGATTCTCACCATTGTGAAGATTCCTAAACCGAAATCTGCTACAACAACTGATGATATTTATCCTACTTGTTAGATTTACATGAACAAGTTATTTGTGGTTTCCTACGACAAATATTGAAATACATACATTGCAAACTTCACGTAATTAATTTATATATATGAAAACAGGAGACTGAGCAAGAAAGAAAATACAACAAAATAACACCGTTATTTTTGGACAAATGTCCCCAGGAAAACCCAATGCGGTAGAACCGGTGCAACAGATATGAGGGTTTATTATTATTAAGAAGTAGCAAATTCTGAATACATCTTGAATACCTCAAGGGTTATTTAGTTACAAAGAGAGAAATATTGGTAGAAAGATTTGTGAGATTACCTCATACAATCTCTAAGAAAAATCTTGGCTGATCCTGTCACTTGATGAGGTGCCTATGCCAGTCCTGACCTATCTCTGCGCAGTCCTCACGCAGTCCTTGCGTCAGCCCCTCTAGACACTGCATCACCTAGCTAGCTGATCGATTTGTTTCTTGAAGTCACTACTCTCAACCCTCCGGTCTCACACCCCGACTCCCAACATTTGAAACTAACTCTGCTACACAATTTCAGACTCTCTCACCCTCTGCGCTGACTCTGTGTGGCCCTGCATCAGCCTCTGTGTGAGAGTTGTTGGATCACTCTCTGCCTCTCTCTGTTGATGATTCTCTGGTTGAAAAAATCTCTCTCTCTGGATGCTATCACTGCCCCTCAACTGCAAGAAACCTGCTCGATCATAATTTCCTCCTAAGAACTTTTCTCTTCATAAATTTGATCTCTTGATCTTTCGGTGTGTTTTCCAAATGACCCATAAGCTTCCTTAAATAATTTTCTCGTTGACATTCAACGACCCAAATTAAAAGCTAATCAATGGCTAAGATCATTTTAGCTTGATCCTCGTCTTCTTCTAGAAGTTACACCCACAATTAGACTAATACCCATTAATATTTTTAATTTCCTAAGTTTAGACTTAGGGGCCCATTAAAAAATAATAATAATTTTAATAAAATTGTTTCTAGGTGGAATTTCCTAAAACGCTTTCACTGTTCTTTGGAATACATGTGCCCAAGCCTCCCTGCAAAATTTGAGGCCTAGAGCGCATCCGATACTACCCCAAATCATCAACCATGACTTAATTAATACCCTTTATTTAATCATATTTCCTAAGTTTAGAGTTAGGAAACATTAAAAAGCGATTAATTATTTTAACTCGTTTGTCTCTAGGTAGAATTTCCAGAAACGATTTCTTGGTTTTGAAGAATACATGTAGTCTAGCTTGTCCACCAAATTTCGTGGCTAGAACACATCTGATGTTAGAGAAACTAAAACTCCCTGTTTGTGAGAAAAGTTTTCTTAGCACTGCAACCCATTGAAGCAACACCTTGTCTTTGCATTGGCTCCTGTCACATTGCTGATGTCTGGCTGCTGCTGCCCACCAACGACTGCACAAATCTGATGAATGTTGCATCTGTGCTACTATTGGCCTTGCTAAAGTGCTACCAACACTGCATCTGCATTGCAACTCCTTCTCCATCTGCTATTGCTGCAACTGCAACAACTGCAACTGAAAAGCATCCAAAACACTGAATCAATTGTGATCAGTATGATGCATCTGTCTCCCTAGTCTTTGACTGCTGCTAGTCTCTATGCTATCACTGAAGTCTTTGCGCTATTGCTGACTTTGCTATGTGCCAACTGCATTGCTGCTAACTATGCATTGCATTGCTCAGTCTCAGACCGCTACTAGCTACTGCGTCTGTCACTCTGGCACCTGATTGCACCAACTGTCACTGATCCATCCTGCCACTGGATGCTATGGGCTCTCGTAGCAAGATATTGATTTATGAGGTGGACCTCCTCAAGAATCTTGTCCATCTTGTAGCTCTCTAGGGCTACAAAACCAAATCACCCCACCTCAATCCTGGAGGTATATCGGTGATCATGGCAAACTCTTCCTCCAATCTGGAGGACACCCCGTCGATCTCTGCGGACATAGCCTATTGATCCTGCTTCTCCTCCTTGTCCTTCTTTCTGAGAGGACATTAAGTGCTGTAGTGTCCTAGCTCATGACATCTGAAGCATTTGATCTTCGAAAGGTCCTTCTTCCTCCTGCTGTCCCTTTGATGCGAGGACGATATTTTCCTCTTCCTTCACTTGCTTCGTCCCGTTACTGTTACTGGTGCCGCTAATGGTGCTCTTCACCAAATCTTTCCTCATCTCCTCTTGTTGCAAATCAACCCACATTCAATCCCAATTTGACAACTTGTCTCTACCCAAAATACTCTGGACAAAGACCTGCCATTCTTCGGAAACATTTTTTAGAGCTAACCGCACCAATTCTGTAGGTTGGGGCGCTAACCTTACTACAAACTACTCATCCCAGACATCCTAAAGCCTAGTGAGGAAGGGGTCTATACGCTCCCCTTTCTACATCCTTGTACATCTTAGCTTCTCCTCAAGATACATCTTTGTTGCTCGGAAGATTCCTGGTATAGCGTAGCAAGAACCTCCAGCATTTGTTAGGCAATATCTTTTCTAGCTATGTGAGACACCACGTGATCTCGAACCCCATAGAGAATCAACCTCTTTGCTTTTGCCATCTCCTTCTTGTAGGTCTCTAACAGATTTGCATCTGCGGGTACAACTACCACGTTATTGATTTATGCTTTGAGTTCATATTCATTTAGAAGATAGGAAATTCTTGCCTTCTAGATCACATAGTTGGAGGCTCCCTCTAACTGATCTTGACCTCTCAGCCCTGTTGATGCCATATCCTAAAAAAGTCGAATTCCTCCTCTTCTCCTTTGCGCAACTACTGAATGGCTCTACGCACTCCCTATTGGAGTGGGCAAATTTGCTTACAACTACTGTTGCTCTATTGGAAAAAATCGAACTTCTAGACTAGAAGTTCCCTGAGGAAAGAATTCCCTCAATGTGTGGTCTTCCTTCTGATGCTATTTTGCACTAACAAACTGCTTCAAAATAACTACATCCTAGTTGAAGATCTGCTTTACTAGGAAAATACTTCTGCTCCCTCTGCCTCTGGTACTCTTTGATCTGAAAAATCTAATCTTTCTATCGACTCTCTCAAAGAAATAGACCTTTGCTCAAAAAATCGACCCTCTTGGCCAAAGGAACTATGCTTCCTTTGAGGGTTTCGAACTGTTGCCTTTGCAGAGCTTTGCAATTCCTCTTCCCTTCTACTACTAAGCTTTTCGGCTTATGATCTCTGCTCTAATACAATGTGAAAATTCAAAAACCCCTGAATCCTACTGCAACAATTGATTAAGTTTCTTCTATTTGTTAAATGAACTGAACAAATTATTTACTGTATTCTACGGTAAATATGGAAACTAATACATTGCATCCTTCACAAATAAAATACGGCGGAAGAAAAATAACACTAGAAGAATAGATGCACACACACAAATACACAGTTACTTTTGGACCAATGTTCCAGGAAGAACCCAACTTGGGAAAACAGTTGCAATAGCTGAGGGTTATATTATTATGCAGTAGTAAATCTGAGTATAAAACTATGGATGCTCAAATCTAGCAATCCATACAGAGAAATGGCTAACAATAAGTCTAGTGAGAAAAAGTTCACTCCCACTGGTGATCTGACATTGAACTTGGCTCAAGATGAGCCACTCTGTTGCCTCTGCGCAGTCCTTGCATCAGCCTACGTAGTACTGTGTCCCACAACTCGAAACTACATCTCTCCTACTACCTGATCAATTCCTGTTTGGAAGATGGACTCTCTTGGCCTTCGGGCTCCCACTCTAGCTTCTGACACTGAATCACTGCTTCTCCCTAGCAAAATACGGATTCCCCTCCAAAGCACTGTGTTGCCTTTGTGTGGCTCTGTGCTGTCTCTCTGCAATGCACTCACCGGAACATAAAAATATTCCTTCGACCTTACTATCCCTGCCCCTTTCTCACTGCTTCAATCTCACTAGGTCTCTCTCCCGCAACTTAGCGCTGCTACTCTGGAGTTCAATCCACAAGTAAATTCGAATCGCTGGTGGCTCAAGTGTGTTCTCCAACCCCCATCAGATTTCATCTTATAATCTTTCGTTGAGACATCAATGAACAAGATTAAAACATAATCGACTGCTAAGATTAACTAGAACTTGATCCATTTCTTCTTCTAGAATATTCTCACTGTGACTTAATTAATACCCTTTAATTAATCATATTTCTTATGTTTAGAGTCAGGAAACATTAAAAAATGATTAATTATTTTAATTAATTCATCTCTAGGTGGAATTTCTAGAAACGATTTCTGGGTTTTGGAGAATACATGTATTCTAGCCTCTTGACCAAATTTCGTGGCTAGAGCATATCCGATGCTACAAAAAATAATAGATTCAACTCTAATTATCACAGTAGACACTGGTCGCCTTCATCATTTTCTAGAACAAGCTCACCAGCAGCTTCCGAAGCCATATAGCCTCACATGTAGTTATGATCGCTGCCATATACTCTGCTTCTACAAAGCAATGCTACTAACTTTTGCTTCTTGTTGCACCAAGAAACCATTCCCGATACAGCACTGAAGTAGTATCCAATGGTATTTTTCTTGCCCACTAAACTTCCTACCCAATATGCATCTATGAATCCACATAGTCTAACACCATCCCCTTGGGTATATTTCAACCCATAATATATTGTGCCGCATAAATACCTCAGAATGTGCCTCGTTGTTGTCCAATGGACTCTCTCTAGTTCCACCATAAATTGATTGAGAGTGTTGATCACAAAGAAGATATCTGTCCTAGAGTTGATCAAATATACGAGAGAATCGATAAGTTGTCTATACAAGGTGGGTTCCACATCCTTGTCCTCTGATGCATCTATAACTTCCAGTTGGTGATCATCGACGTAGACATGGCTCTACAATCTTGCATCTTGAATCTCTGTAGCATAACTTCTTTAACCAAGGAATATCTCTCCGTCTTTCTCCCACACTTCCAAGCCTAGGAAATAATGCATCAACTCCAAATCCTTCATGTCAAACTCTACTACCAAGTTCCTCTTATAGTCCTCTATAAGCCTTGATGACCTTGTCAAGAAGAGGTCATCCACATATAACACTAGGATGAGTGGCTCATCCTCTACCATCAAGTGGTAGAGGTTGGGATCTGCGTCACTCTTGACGAATCCCATTTGCTGCAAGTAGCTATCAATCTGACCATACCATGCCTTGGAAGCCTGCTTAAGCCCATATAGGGATTTCTTTAGCCTGCACACATATTTGCGCCTCTCATGCATCTCGAAACCCTCTGGCTGTTCTATATATACCTCTTCCTCAATCACCTTGTTCAAGAAGGTTGTCTTGATGTCCATCTAGTGAATCTACCATCCCATTTGTGCTACTAGGGATATAATTGTCCTAATAGAAGTATATCTGGAAATTGGGGCAAAGGTCTCCTCATAATCTATTCCTTCCTTTTGAGCATACCACTATGCCACGAACCTAGCCTTATACTTCTCCATGTTGCCATCCGCAACATACTTGATCTTATTGATCCATTAAGAGTCCACAACTGACCTATCCTCAGGCCTCAACACTACCTATCAAGCATCATTAGTCATGATAGAGCTATAATCTTCCACCATGGCATCTATCCACACCTTATGTTGTGCGACCTCCTGATAGCTAAAAGGTTCTTCAACCTATGCCACCATTGCTTGGTACTTGTTTGGCTGTTTGTGTTCTCTCTTGTTCGTCCCAGGAGCTCCAAAAAACTCTCCATCTCTTAATGTCTAGTGAACTTCTCTGCTGGTTTGGTCACTAGTGGTGGGAGGCTCAACCAACTCCTCATCTTGCCTCTGTGGCTTTGTCTGCTATGAACTCACGTGGTCTCTTGCACCTGAGGATATGTTGGTACTGGTAATTGTAGTAGTTCCCTGTGTTTGTACAAACGACAGTCTCACTGGTTGTACCTGTGGTTGCCTCTGCTACTAGATTAATGGAGCTTCTGCTAGTGTTAAATTGGAAACTAGGGCCAAACTCCATGTGGGTCAGCTTATTTATGGAAGCTGATATTTTTATTGGATCCCTCTCGTCGCGAGGTGTAGGATTGATCTAAAGATCATCCAATTCTGACAAGTATTTATGGAGATATGAATTTATTTTGTTTATGTAATTATTATCAAGCCGACCAACTCTTATGTAGGCTCTAGAAGCCCAAACGTTATGTCTATTCAAACTATACGTTTTTGGTATAAATAGATGAGGATTTGATGTCATTTGATAACACACACTTCATGTGATCTCCTCCTCACCACGTCTTGGGTTTTTGGTGAAGGAGATACACACAAGAAGATATGCTGGACTAAAGATGATGCCCTAACCACTATGATGCCCTAACTACTATAATACCCTAGCTGCAATAAGCCGTAGGCTTATGAGGATGGACGCAGAGACCTTATACGCTGGACCTTATACACTGTTAATGGAGACCATTAATACGCAAATCATGGAATACACTATTCCATTCACGCAAGACAGTCTTGTGACAAATCTGCTTCGTTGTCATATGGAAGAGTCGTAGCCATTATACATTGATCATGAGGAGAACGCAATACATAAGGAGATATAATACCATGCATAATACTCATATGGGAATGAATGCCCTAGCTTACATGTGGATGATGCCTTAGCAATATGCATACACACATTCAATCACAATTCGTTCTTGAAGGAAAGCGGAGTGAAAGGATAAACGAGAGAAGGGTTTCATGGGAACACTGTTGGGTTGTAGATCCAATCTAGCCACAAATTGGATGGATAGATCAGTACTGTAGAGACCGAAGCTATCTAAGGGCTAGAGGAGCCCTATCTCTCCCATCACGTGCCTTGTAACAGCACCAGTAAAACTAAAATTAATGTCAAAGAAAAACAATTCTTTCAATGAAATTATACCTGTACTTTCCGGCTGCGAAGTGACCACAAGATTTTGGGGACGGCTCTCCTCCCAACCGTAGGCTCAATTGTGCAGGATTCTGCTACAACTGGCCACCCCTGAGCCCTCAATCAACGACTACTGCCAGTATTCCTAAGTCTTAGTATTCTCCAAGAGAATGAAGATAGAACCTCAGAATGATCGAACTCGTCCCATCCTCCTCATCATTCATTAAATAGAACAAAACATTGGAAGGGAAACCACATGCACACCCTCCATGTGTCTGCATGCTACATGCCCACCCTCCATGTGTCTGCATGCTACTTTTTCTTTACTTTCCTTTGATTTTTTGATAATTTCCTTTTTTTATTAGAGCTTTAATATGGTTATTACTATTTATTTTTATTACTTATTTCTTTTAATATCATTTTTTATTTGTTATTTTGGTTATTACT
>APFE030625278.1:5951-20320 GCA_000404065.3 Pinus taeda | reverse complement strand
TCCTTCAAGTTTGTGTAGTTATTTCTGAGCCAAGTGAGCAGTGTGAGGTGGGAATTCACACAAGTGGAAGCACTGGACTCGAGGAAAAACTGCGCAAGGAAATAAGAGGGTTGGAGGGCAGAGGAGAAGGTTGTGAGAGTCTTTGATTGTCTATGAGCAATATTGTTTGATTATAGAGAGAGTAGGATAGCTTGAGAGCAGATTCGTTTCATAACTTGAACAAGATTTCCACTTGTAGGATAATACGGAGATTGGGGTTTTAGGTTGAGGCTTTCCCCTGGTTATTTCTTCTGTATTAAGTGTGATTGATTTCTCATTCTCAGTTATATGTTCTCTTGATCTTTCTCAGTTCAATTAAACTCCAGCAAAGTTTTGTAGAAGTAGATCTTGTATTGTGTCTAAGTATATTGCATGATATATTGATCTATAGTGGGAATTTATCATGGTATCAGAGAAAAGGTGATCAAAGCAGAGAACGATGTAAAACAAAGTAAAAAAAAAAAAAAAATGGGTTGTGAGTTTGCAGTGAAAATCTGAAAATTTTTGTTCAAAATTTTCAGAAACAAATAATAGATTTGGATTCCTTGTAGAAAAAGACCCAAATTTAAAAAACAAATCGGCTAAATCGGAGTTCCGGTGAGGGATATATCGCTGATTTAAAATCATCTCTTTTTCTATAAAATTTCGTGACGGAAGGAAAGATGAAACAGATTGGTGTGTTAGCCAAGAACCTGTATGCACTTGAGGTACGAGATGCATGCAAAGCCTTGAGGGGAAAGGCAAAGGTTAAATACTTGGTGGTTGAGAGGGAGAGTAAATTACCTCTCAACATGCAACACCAAAAGAAGTCTCAGACAATTGTGGAGGAGCCACAATTGGTGAAGCAGCTTTAGGAGGTTGTGGAGTAGCCACAACTAGAGTAGCTGAGAGGAGATCGAGTAGAGACATATACTCATGCATAGATCTCCAGTAGGGGAAATTTTGAGCCAAGTGGGAAGAGGGATCACATGCATCCATACCTGCAGGTCAGAGGTGGGGCAATGTTGAGTGACAACCCCAAGAAGGTTGAAATAAGGGCAGGATCCTCGAGGTACCTAGCCTCTTGGATTAGACCTTGCTACGGGTTTCCCAATGAGGAGTAGCAGGACTGGCTGAGTAGGTAGTGACAGATGCAGATGGAGCGACACAGAGAGCTACAATGTAGGAATCCCAAGATAGTGTAGAGCTATCAAGCTACAACAATGAGAGAGGCACAAGAGTGTTGCATCAGTGTAGGATGGCACAGAGAGGTGTGGAACGGTGCGAGATGCATGGATTATTGCAGTAGCTCAGAGGTTACAGAGGGAGCACTTGTCAATGGTAGAGGGAGATTCAACATCAAAGTATGTTTCGATCCCAACAAAGAGGTGAGTTAGGAGATTTTTTGTTTCTAGAGTTGTTGGAGCAATAAAACTTGGGAGAAGTGTTGCATGTAGAACATTCCAAACATGTAGGATCGGGTTCGAGTTGAATGCCTTTCTTGTTGAGAGGGAGTGTTGAAAATAGTAACAATAAATTCGAAAAATAGAAGTGCTAAAAATAACACTACTATAAATAGCAGTTGAGGTACCAGTGTTAGACATAGCAACAAGGAATTAAAAATGGAAGTGCTAAAAATAGCATTTCGAGATAGATTCCAATTTTAGTTAGTCCCTGAACTAAAATTGAGAAGTAAAATTCAAATTTGATCTTAGCAGTTCTTTGTAAAATAATTAATTAATTCATCTAGATTTAATTAGTTGTAGAAAATCAAACATGAAGTCTATGTGAGGACATGCAATAGTTTCTCCATTAATTGATGAATTTACCCCTTAGTTAAAGAGATAAGGATGAGATGTAATTAGTTAGCTCAATTAACTGAGTTAAGTCCAGTTAGATTAATTCAAATAGTTTATTGAATTAATTGTGAGTTCAATTAGTTAATGTTCACATGCATGTAACTGCTACTCTCTAGATAACTAAATATTCTCTCATAAATAACTCATGTATGTCAGTTCAAACAGAGACCCAATTGAGATCAGAGGAGGGAGAGTGTACTATCAGTTGGATGAATTTTTCGTATAAAGGAAACTCATCCATGCAGAAGGAATCATATCCTTCACGTTTATGCAGTTATTTCTGAGCCAAGTGAGCAGTGTGAGGTGGGAATTCACACAAGTGGAAGCACCGGATCCCAGGAAAAATTGTGCAAATATGAGGCTTGGAGGGCAGAGGAGAAGGTTGGGAGAGCCTTTGATTTTCTATGAGCAGTATTGTTTGATTGCAGAGAGAGAAGGATAGCTTGATAGCTAATTCTTTTTGTAACTTGAAAAAGATTTCCACTTGAATGATAATAAAGAGATTGGGGTTTTAGGTTGAGGCTTTCCTTGGGTTATTTATTCTCTATTATGTGTGATTGATTTCTCATTTTTAGTTATATATGTTCTCTTGATCTTGCTCAATTTGATTAAGCTTCCGCAAATTGTTGTAGAAGTATATCTTGTATCGTGTTTTAATATATTGCATAATATGTTAATCTATAGTGGGAATTTCTACATGGTATCAAAGCAAAGAACAATATACAACGAAGAAAAGAATTCTAGGTAAAAAAAAGAAAAAAAATAAACAAATAAATAAAATAAAATAATAATTGGGTCGTGAGTTTGCAGAGCAGATCTGAAAATGTTTGTGAAAAATTTTTAGAAACAAATAACAGATCTAGATTCCTTGGAGAAAAGATCCCAAATTTAAAAAAAAAAATTGGCTGAATTGGAGTTTGGATGAGGGAGATATCGCTGATTTAAAATTATCTCTTTTTCCAAAAAAATTCGTGACGACGAGAAAGATGAAACAAATTGGTGTGCTAGCCAAGAACCCATATGCACTTGACATACAAGATGCATGCAAAGCCTTCAGGAGCAAGGAAAATTTTAGATACTTGGTGGTTGAGAGGGAGAGTGAATTAGCTCTCAACATGTAGCGCCAGAAGAAGTTTCAGACAATTGTGGGGGAGCCATAATTAATGAAGAAACTTCAGGAGGTTGTGGAGCAGCCACAACTAGAGAGCTGCGAGGAGATCGAGTAGAGACATCTACTCATGAAGATACCTCCAGTAGGGGGAAATTTTGAGCCAAATGGGCAGAGGGATCACATGCATCCATACCTCCAAGTCAGAGGTGGGGCGATGTGGAGTGACAGTCCTAAGAAGGCCGAAATAGGGGCAGGATCCTCGAGGTATCCAGCCTCTTAGATTAGACCTTGCTACGGGAGCTCCAATGAGGAGTAGTAGGGTTGGCTGAGTGGGTAGTGACAGATACATATGGAGTGACACAGAGAGCTACAGTGTAGGAATCCGAAGACAGTGCAGAGCTAGTAGGCTACAACAATGCGAGAGGCACAGGAGTGTTTCAGCAGCGTAGATAGTAGGGGCCACAACAATGCAGCAAGAGGAGGGCCATGAATTTTCTACAGGACAGGAAGCATAGGACATAGAACTTGGAGAAGAAGACGTAAACCCAGGCACAACTTCCACCCAACTCAAAAGGTCATGCATCACAGAGAGATCAGGTCCACGGAAAAAGGTCAAGGCCTCCAAATTGTCCATCGACCCAATCACGTTAACGGAAGCTGACCTCTACAACATTAGCGAGATGGT
The DNA here is from genome assembly GCA_000404065.3 of Pinus taeda. NCBI lineage: Eukaryota > Viridiplantae > Streptophyta > Pinopsida > Pinales > Pinaceae > Pinus > Pinus taeda. The sequence continues at coordinate 16,647 of APFE030625278.1, read as the reverse complement.
TCACAATGTCACCAAGGAAGTGCTCGAAGAAGTCATATCGGAGCAATAGTCTGTGTTGGGGGCCCTAAGGGTGCAACTGCAGGAAATACAGGTGTGGCCCACACAGGAATGAACCATAACCACCTACGTTGCGGCAGGCACATCAGCAGCAGAGCATATGCTATGTGCAACGATGGCCAATACCATAGTGCTACTGAAAGGGGTGCTAGCAGCAGATAATGAGATCAATAGATCCGTGGTTGGTAGGATCAACGGACTTGGCCTTAATTTAGTTGCCCTTCCATGAGACACACTATACCAACTCAAGATGGAATAATAGCAGAGCCCCATGCCAGGGAGGGTCACGCGATTCAGGTGATGAGTGAGCAAAAGATCAAAATTGAACATCTCAGCCTATAGCATGACGAACTAGTGTCACAAAACTAGCAATTAGTACAGATAGTGGACGAATCGTGCTGGTGTGTCCCAAAGTTGTCCATTGCCACAGACCTACCAAAAGAAGTGCATATACATTGTTTTGCAAGTGGAGTCTGAAACACGTGCTAGAAAACAATGTGAGTGTAGTTGGAGCTGAATCTCCAGATTGCCAAGCTGTGGCTGAAGGTGCAACATTCCACTCCCCTAGAAGTTAGAGAGCAGTGTGTTAGCACTGTCCAAATAGGGTTGGAAGAAATTGGATGGGCAGTGTAGGACTGTACCAGTATGTTGGACCAAGCCTTTGGCATCCTCACATCCTTCGAGGAGTACCCCAACATACAGTGCCTGGAAACAGAGGCACACAAACTTTAGGAGCAGTACGACAGTGTCTGAGGAACTACACAGATAGTCATCCTCACTCAACGGCTCACAAAGATGTAGCAAGCAAGGGCACTAAAAGAGCAGGTGGATCCTGCAAGACAGGTAGATTGACAAGGCCTTCACCATTATGGTAGATATTGAGGGCAAGCTCACATAGATGCAAGGGATCTACACGCTAAAGCAGGGATTTCATCCTCACATAGAAGCATCGGAAGAGCACATGTAGTAGGTCCAGCAAACCGCAAAACAGTGTGCTAGGGACCTTTGAGCAGTGCAAGACCAGTTGGAGGGACTCCATGCCAAGATCGCTACACCGATAGAGTGACTCAAGGGAAAGTCATGATGTTTGTGTTGGGTGCCTGTTGGGCATCGGATCTGCCCATAGCATGTTTTGGGGCTCAAAGCCCATGTTTTGGTCAAATGTATTGTAGGACTCCGCAAACTGCATATGCAAAGTGTGAAGTATAGGTTGAGTCATACAGTTGTCTGCCCTAAGTTTTGTAATGTGATGTAATGTCATGTCAGCCTACCCATGGTCCACGGACCATGGGATTGTATAAATAGAGTGAGGCTCGAAGTTGTAAAGATAGCTAATTTGAGAGATAACAGTAGATGAGTACGAATGGTTAGAGCATAGAGTAAGAATCTAAGTGTATTGGGTCGTAGTAGTAGGAAGAGTCTCTATAGCTGAGTGCGTAAAGACCTACTAGAGTCTGCAGCTGAGTGTGTGGACCTTGCAGGTGAGTGCGCAGGGTGATGTCGAGTATGTATCATTGAACGAACAATAATAAAGAGAATTTGATTCCAATTTCTGTGCATCTGCTTGTATATTGCATTCTATACATTTATACTATTTTGTTTATTGCACACACTTATATGAATGTTGGATATACTGTTAATTATCACTAGAATTACACAAAAAAGTTAAGTAATCAGATAATAATAGGTTAATAGTAAGGAGCTTGGGTAATAATACAGATCGCGCCCCGAGTAGGGCTACGTGAAGGCAGCATCACAGGCTACGAAGGACTAATAGATGCACGTAGCGACATGCACGTAAGGTCAAACCATGGACCACCAAAGCTCATCAAACATCCCCAGGGTGCAGAAACCTGGTTCTAGCACCTTCCCATACTACGTCGGGTGAGACCTCAGTCGAGGCTCCACTAATTGTTGCTAAAAGGGCCAGTAGCACGAGGATTTGTTTCGCTAAATCACCTCTTAACCTAGGTCAAGGCCATAGAAGCCAACACTTGCAAATGCTACAGGGTGATTCAAATCCTCTTCACCAGCCTATGTTAGTACTTGTCCCAATGCAATACATGACGCATCCACATGCACATGAAATTCCTTCTTCCAATCAGGGAATACTAGGATTGGCGCGGTGACTATTTTCTCCTTTAGCACATCCATGATCTTACAACATTATTCATTCCAATAGAACGTAACATCCCTCTTTATCAGTTTTTCCATCGGTGCAGTGATCTGGGCATGGCTCTTAATGAATTTCCTATAGTATCCTATATGCCCCAATGTTGCGTGCAGCTGTTTCACACTCCTTAGAGCCTCCAAATTGATTATGAAAATGATCATTGCAGGGTCTACCGTCAAGACTTTTCTGCATACTACATGACCCAGCAAGATCCCAAAAGGGATGCAGAACAAACATTTCTTCAGATTGAGTGCGATCTGGAACCTTCGACATGTATCTAGCATAAAAAGCGGACTTTCCACATGGAACTTTACCAATCCAAACACTGTCCAATCGTCAAAGTATACCTCTGGAAATTTGTGAATGAAATCCTTGAATGCCACAATACCTACGTGCAAAAAGATCGCTGACACATTCTTCAACCCAAAAGGCGTCACCATATAATGGAAGCATCCCCATTTAGTCACAAAGGTTGTCTTAATTCTATCCTATAGTTCAATCTTGATCTGATGGTACCCAGAGAACCCATTATTGAACGAATATGCCTCTTGGCTACCAACATTATCCAGGACCTCATCGGTGAATGGAGTTGGGAAGGGATCATGCATGCAAGCATCATTCAACTTCCTGAGATCTACACATATCCTTATTTATTCCTTCTGCTTCTTTTCCTAAACCACTATTGGGCTCACCCAATCAAATTCTTCCACCAGTTCAATAATACCTGTCATGGGCATCTTATCTAACTCTAAGTGGGCCCTTTCTTTTTACTTTGGATTGAGGTGGTAAGGTATTTACTTCACAGGTTTTGCATCCAGTTTTAGGGTAATATTCATGATACCCAAGTCCCCTATTATCCCTTTCAGATCTAAAAACTTTGTGGGAAACAAATCCTAATATTCGCGAAGTAGGTCGACGACCTTATCTACTGTCAGATCATCCTAGTAGTCCCAAATCTTTGCAAACTTCATCTCTGCCTCCATGCCAATGCTCAACTGTCTGGCTTTGAGCGGCTTGGTTATGTCTGGGTTCTCTAGTTGGGGTCCTTCAACTTCGCGGTGACCTTCAGCCTCTAGAATATTAATCTTCCTCGGGTCTTCATATTCTTCTTTTGTTGTTACATTGTAGCACTCCAGCGAGTGGCTCAGCTAGGTAGTCCAATCAGGTTGAATCAAATCTAGAGGATCCTATGATATCTTGAAAATTGATGCCTTAACCTCCTACAATGCTTCATCGATACTTTCAAACCCATCCTCAAAGTTGAACATCATCAAATAACCTTGGTGAAAAACATCCCATTCTTTAGTTCCATGGTAGAGTTTTGTCTCCAAATACTAATTCATTGGTATAACATCCAAGGTATGACAAAATAGATGGACCCACTTCGGCTAAGGTTTCACTCCATACACTTCAATCCATTTGGCCAAATGGTCACGTGGATCATTTCTCCCATCATATTTTTCTATTGGTCATATCGGTGGGTGACCAAACCACACTCTCATCATTTTTTTGTATACATGCTAATCATCAAAAAGTGGGTGCTCCACCATCTCACAGGTGTAGCACACAACGCCCAGTCCAAGGCCTAGAAGCGATGTTTCTCTAGAACTTCTCTCTCAAATACATCCAAAAAGTGATCAACATCAGTTAAAAAATCATAGTAAGGCATATTTCTTACCTCTGATGATACACAGCGCAATGACTTGGTCATCATATTACAACGCAGTGTAGATACTTCATGGAGTCGATTATGCTAGTGCTCCAGTTCTTCATCTGAATCTAATGTGTAGTAACTTCCATGGTCCCATGCAATATGTCCATCTATTATTAGATTCACCCAATCCTAATCTTGCACTGTTATCTTGTAAATCTAGTCCAAATCGTCATCACTTTCATAATTGCGGACTAGTTTAGTATAGCACGGTCCTTTTATAGGGTCTAGTGGCACCACTACACGGAGTGATTTCTTCTCAAATATTATCTTTCTCTTCTTCAAATTGATAACCCATTCATGTTAGTGGCCCAGTCGATCCCAAGGAGCATGCGGTAGGGATTGCTGTCATCCACAATCTCTATCACTTCAAAATCATCTAGTGTGCGATATCAACTATTACCCCCTGCAACCTCCCCATTGGGATGATTTTCTACAGATTGACCATAGTAGATTCATGCAGTTCTCCAAGAACGTGGTAATCATGGATGAGTCCATTTCTTCAGCCAGCTTCTCTTGACTCCCTGAGGTAGAGGCCTCAACAAAACTTTTCTTCGCTTCCATAAATGTTTCTTTTGCATGTTTTATATCAAACTTAGTCTCCTTTTCTAGTGCTCTGCAGACCAACTCACCTTATTTAGACTTCTTCCCCTTGTCCTCACTATTCATCACTTCACTCCATAAAACAATATTTACCTTAGAGTCCTCCATGCAAGTCTTAGCCCTCATTATTTGTAGGTTATGACTCGGTTTCTGAGGTTGCACCCCCTTCTTGCATATCTTAGCTAACAATATAGGGAAATCCTCCATTGCATGGTCAAATTGGGTACAATAGCAGCATGATAGATGTGTTAGATTCGGGCAGTCTGGCACATAGTGTCCTACTCCTTCATAGTTGTAATCAATAACCTACCCTCAACCCCTACCAGGTCCCCCTCCACCTCGGTCTCATCTGTGCCTTTGATACTTGCCTCGTGCTCCTCTAGTGCCTTGGTCCGAAGGCTGCATTTCGGCTTGCACCCTATATGGATGTGTCTGGTCCATCATTAACTCGTAACTATTACTATTGTGCTCATCACGACCCACAGATTGACAGAAGTTGCAAAAGAGTTGTTGCGGTGTCTGTACGAATTTATTTAGCAAATGGAAATTGTTTGTTGCATGCTTCCCTGCTACCTGACAGATATCACACCATAGTGTGGGACTTGTAGCTAGCCCTACTGCAACTTCCAGCCTCAGAGGCATTGGCCCCCCTACAACATAATTTGTGAAAACTAGACAATGATCTTTGTCATGCCCCCAAATTTTTCATTTTAGGCACCACACTTCTTCACGTGCCTCTAGCCAAGCTATTCTATCTTTTTTTATACTTTACATTTCAAGGCAAAGGTTCTACAACTATGCATGAATCTGCTGAACCCCCACATCAACATCTTGCATTGGTGTCTCATGCAATCTCATCGCGATTTCTAGAGCTTCCACTTGTGTCCCAATCTTCTGTTTTGATAGCGCAACCCTTAGATGAGGCAAGAGCAAGGCCACAAACCATTCACAATGCTGCCCATCAATCATATTCATGTTAGCCTCATGGATTGTACACTTCAATCTCCAATCCAAATCCCAGGGCATCTCACTAGGCTTCGTCATGATCTCTTTGAATCCCACAATTGTTTGCGCCTTAGACTTAGGTCTACTAAATTCCTTATTTAGAACAATTAGGATATCTACCAATGTGGACATCAGATTATGTGTGTAGTACTTAATGTACCACATTAGTGCGTAGTCCTACAAAACACTATAAAATGTTTCTTTCTTCATTTGATCCTCTGTCATACCCTGAGCTTCCCATACAGCCTTCAGGAAAAACCAAAATTGGTCCAGATATTCATTTCCAACACCCTTGAACACAGGTAGCTTTACGGAGTTCACCATGATCAATGGTTGTGGAGGTGGCGGTGGTGTGGGTGAGGGTGTAAGTGGTGGGGGTAAAGATGGAGGTGTTGTGTGTAGATGAGGTATTTGCGGGAACCCTTGCTTTATCAACTGAATAGTGCTCTGTGAAGAAGCATGTGATGCTCTCTTATCATCACTGAGAGGAGGTTGAATCAGTGGGCTATATTCAGGGCCTCTTCTTCCTTCATCCTTGAAATTCCTTCCACTTCGCATAACCCCAAACATCAAGGTAACTGTATAACCTTCTTTTCACACAAGAGCATCTTAATCCAATTATTTAACAGTTTCAAATACTTACCTCATGTGCCTTTGAAGAAGCAACACTTTGCCTCGCTATAAATAACCACAATATCGACCATGAACTCTATCACAAACCCTCCTATGATATGATTGACTCAATGATCGACAACACGTGTGATTTTATCTTCAGAGGCTTCCAATCTCCGCACTAACTCTTGGGTCCAAACAACCAAACCGTCAAGCCTGCACCTCCCTTGGTCGTCTGCCAACTTTGCGATCCTATCATATCATTCAACTGAGAAGGAACAAAAGAAGATTTCGTGTATATCTGTGTACAGAAATCTGCCCAACCACTATTCTTTCGTCAATCGTAGATTCCTATGTTCTTGCGCCACGAATTTGTGTATTTTTCTACCCAACCAGTCTTTGATCTATTTCTTAGTTGGATTCCAATGATGCAACATCACACATCTCATTATGTAGATCCCAGTCCCAGCAACGAGACCATTTGTTGGCTTGATGGGCCCTGACCCAAGTTCAATGTTAAGTAGCCAAGAAAATCCCTACACTACTGGCCCTTTCAGGATCAATACGTGTAGCACGGATTGAAGTCTCACTCAAAGCAGTATGGGGGGATATAGGAACCATGTTTCTGCACCTGAGATGATTATGATATCGATTATATGCCTTAACAGTTCCTTCGTAGAGACTGATAAGCCCTTTAGGTCTTATCAAGGTACTTCTCTTATTCGTCCTTGAAGCCTCTACGAAAGTCTCCGATCATCCTTTGCGGACCCTAAATAGATAGATCAGACACTTACGCACCTCTGTAGCTAGTCTTACCTCTTCATTTATTCAGATTCACTTAAAAATTGGTTAACTTTAACATCTATTAAGGTTATCTTCGTGTAAACAGATATTCTTACTTGTGTTCATATGACAAAGTAAAATACATAGATTCATGCATCAATATAACATTAATCCATAACCACAACATTCAACATAACATAATCACAACATTCATAACAGAAGTAAAATAATGCATACACAGATAATTCTACAATACTTCTCTTTATTGATAATCCAAATTTCCAATACAAACTCTCACTACCCTGCGCACACAACTATAGGGGTTTGTGCACTCAGCTTTGGACTTCTATGCTAGGCCTCTATGCACTCAGTTGTAGAGCCTATTCCTATGCTAGGACTCTTCGCTCTTAGCTCTCACACACCCATAAACTTACTCATAACTCTACCAAAAACTTATGAACTACCTTAGACTCTTCTAAGACTCCCTTTTTATACAATCCCATAGTCCACGGACCAAGGGAAAATCTCATCAAGCCGCCACAAACTCTCTAAACTAAGGGTGGAAACACTTTTTGATTGCTTACATATTCACACTCCGTGGCCACAAAATGCAGATTCTTTACATTCTTTACACAAAACTTGGGCCTTTAGCCCCAAAACTTGGGCTTTTAACCCCAAAATTGACCCCGAGGGACCCGTTTCCAACATCTTGGTTTGTCTGAAGTCTGGAATACCAACAAAGTTATGATTTAATATTTTTGATATATACAGTGGTTCGTCTTGGTAAAAATGTGTATACATGCAGGTTCTACTCTTCCAAGTAGTGTATACAAAAGAAAAGCCTATTATTTAGATCTAAGTGATCTATCTGATTAGTTATGTTGTTTTACTGATGTCTATCATTGAACTCTTCTTAGATCTGAATGTAAAACTAAATGCATAAGGATTTTTGTGTCTAATTGATTGATTATCTAAGTAAGAAGATTTATCTCTACTACTGCCTGTCTAAAGCTCTATAACTTGGTAGTAGATGTTCAATATATTGTTGGTTGGTACAAACATGATTCAAAAGTTTTATGTCTCAGTAGTTTTGAGGGTATACGTAGGTTTGGTTAAAGGAAGTAGCATATACATGTAGGTTGGGTTTAGTAAAGTAGCATATACATTCTGATGCATCATTTTGAGGTTACATCCAATCCTGAATGATGACGCAAGTTTATGGGTTTAGCACAGTATTTTGGTGACACTGATATGATTGTTCAGATTAACTAATTGTTGGTTGATGGAGTTTGAGTTTCAAAGTTTTTGATGCGTCTAGTATGAAAATTGATGAAATGAGGACTTCATTTGTATTGTTGTGTACCAAGAGCATCTAATCTAAAAATTTATGAAATATGGTCCCTCGAGGAAGAGATAAGATCGTAGCCTTTTGTAGGTCAATGCCTACATACTAGTAAACACATCGGCTACTACAAGAGCTAGGGTGTTGTAGCTCCCTTCCAGTAGAAGATGGAAAATGAGAGAAGGTTGTAGCCTTCTGCAAATGGGTTCTTGTGTACTGGTATGAGTCTCCACCAGTACAAGATTGTAAATCGATTTTCTTAATATTAAAATAAGATAGAGACGACAATAGCAAGTGGTTTTTCTCACACATTGGGTTTCCACCTTAAATCTTGGTGTTCATGTGTGTTGCTTATGTGTGATGTTTTATTATGTTTTTACTGCACTGTTTAACAAGTTACTAATGCATTAATTAAGGTTCAACACATGATAAGTTGACTAAATCTTAAGTTCTTTGGGTATACTCTAATTTCTCTAATTACAGTAGCGTGCACACACAAGTTCACTTCACAAAAATACCATATATAAATCTTCTTGGGAAATGAAAAAATATTGAATTGTAAATACTGATTCATCCCCCCTCTCAGTATTATTTCCAACAATTTGTATCAGAGTAGGTCCTTCAGAAGAAGCTTGATCGCTTGAAGGAAGATATTTCAAGATGAATAATCACAAAGGCATGGGATCTATCAAACTACCAATCTTCAATGCAAGCAACTTGGTATATTGGAAAATAAGAAGCAAAGCCTATCTCCAATTGCTTGGAGCTAATGTTTGCTGGAAAATTATGGAAGGAGGATATCAATTTCCAACAGAAATACCTACAGACTCTACAAGTAAGAAGTTACACGAAACCAATGCCAAAGCTGTCAATACTTTATTGGGATGTCTGTTAGAATCAGAATTTGTCAAAATCATGCATCTCAAGACAACCAAAGAGATATGGGACAGAATCATTCAGAGCTATGAAGGAGAATCCCAGGTAAAACGTGCCAATCTTTAAACTCTCAGAATTCAGTATGAAACTCTTAAGATGCAGAGTGATGAGAGTATTGCTAGTTACGTTTTATGTGTAGATGAGATTGTTAATTGTATGAAGAATCTGAGTGAAGAGATAAAGGAATCTACTTTAGTTGAGAAAATTTTGAGTTCTTTGTCTACTAAATTTGAGTCAAAAGTATCTGCCATAGAAGAAAAATAGGATCTTCAAACTATCACTGTGACTCAACTCCATGGAATCCTAACTGACTTTGAAATGAGGAAAGGAGGTCCATCAGATATGAGAGAAGCTGCTTTTAAATCTTTAGCAAAGGGAAAAGAAAAGGAAGAGAAAAATGAATAGGATACATTTCAAAAGAAGAAGATGACGTAAATTTTGTCAGGAAGCTTCAACGGGGTTCCAGCTACCATTCAAATGCTTTGCTTGTGGTAGAGTCAGCCATTATGCTGCCAAATGTCCTCATAAAGATAAATATGAAAAGGGAAAGGAAAATGCAAAAGGAAATAGAAAACATGTTTTCAATAGAAGGAATTACTATATGCATTAAGATAGTGATGGTTTATCTAATAGTGATGAAGATGAACCTGAACAAGATTATAGACTTTTCATGACCTATGACAATGATGATTTTTTGCACGTTTTAGAAGAGGAAGACTTTCTTGAAGAAATCCCCAAAATTTGTTTATAAGAAAAGAATATGATCATATATATGTTGACACATTGACTCACTAAAAGAGAAAAACACAATGAAAATCTAGAATGTGAAATTGTGGGTCTAAGAAAAGAACTTGAGAAGAAAAAATCTCTTAATCTTAGATTTTCTAAAGCATCAAAAAATTTAAATGAAATCATAAAAGTTCATCTTTCTCCTCTTATAAAGACAGGTGTTACACAGTAAAATGTCACTGCCATCATGTCAGTCTCTCTACTGTGTTGTGAAACCACATTCACCTAAGCCCATGCTCTCTGAAATGGCTAAAAAACCCTCTTTGCCTAAGTTAAATGTATCATCGCGTCTGTTTATTTAATAACCGCGCTGACAGGCGGAGGCCAGTGTATCTGATGCGCTGCCAGCGTGGAAGCACACGTCTTTTCCGCGCTGGTCCCATTTTTACAAGCAGCGCACCCTCCGTTTGTCCTGTTGAGCGCTGACCGGACCTCCTCTATAGTTGATCTGCGATGTCAGCGCGTCAGCTCAGTGTCTCACCCGCGCTGATCCTGTTTGGGCGAATTTGCTCTAACAACCAGCCTTCCAGACCCCTCCAGACTTGGTTGTTAGCATTGTTGAGGTCGCCATCCTTTCTCTGGTATGTCTGTTCGACTGACCATCCACTTATCTTGGGGGAAAGCTCATCCTTTACCTATTCATGGAGACTCCTTCTCTTTATAAGCCTCCTCTATTGCCCATGAG
>APFE030625272.1:0-14245 GCA_000404065.3 Pinus taeda | reverse complement strand
TTCCCCTGTTATCATTGTGCTAGCTTGATTTTCATAGAGGTATTTCTGTTATCCTTCATGTTATCATGGTGTTTGACTTATGCTCCCCTTAACAATATGCACAATCTTCTTATGATGCCCTTACGTTGATCAAAAAAATTTATTGATGCCTTGAGCATTCAAGACACATTCAATATGTTATTTTTCTGGTGCAACATGTTTTCTTCTCCTTGTGATGCTTTTCCCTTTCTTGGTTGACGATTCTTCAGTTTGTCTAGAAAACCACTTTAATTGACAATATCTAGTTAAATTCCCAACATTATGGCATTTGAAATATTCAGTTTTGTACATGAATGATGGATCATAATCTTTGTAGATGTGTACATTAGAGTATCTCCCTTCAAATTTACTTATGGGAAACTAATTAGAGTCCTCCTTGTTGTATTCCCTACAATCATTTTCCATCTGCCCAAAATTTGTACAAGAGTAATAATAACCCAAGAATATAATTTGATACCTAGAATAAAGGGATTGTCTTAGTGCACTTTATAAGTTATTCTCCCATGAGTTTCCTTTATGATATTAATTGCTACTTGCAGGATCAACATACCTTCCTGGAGAATAGGTTCTTCCAATGTCATTTTGACTCCTTTCCTTGATCTTGTAGGAGATGTGGGTACAACTCTCAAGTTTCTCCATATTTTTGTCTTTTGATACATTAGGGTATGCATTACTTTTGCTAGAAGACTCACCTACATATCCAAGACTAGATTTATAAAAGGTTGATCTTTGATGACTCAGGATGTCATCCAAGGTTGGAGAGATATTTAGATTCTTGTTCAGATAATCAACTTCATTCCTTAGAGAAAGAATCTCTTCTTTCATCTTTTCACATTCTTGATCTTTCTTTACTAGTTGCTTCCCCATTTCTTCCTTCATCCTCGATGCTTCACATGTTTGGTCCTGAAGAGAGATGACATCTTATTTCAATTTGAATATTTCTTCATCTTTTTCTTCTAGTTGGCATTCCATGACATTTCTTTTCTTTTTTCTTCTTCAATTTGTCCTTTCAGGAGGACCAAACCTTCCATTGCATTTGCATCTCCTTGAATTTGTTTTCTTATTTCTTCTAGTTGAGATTTTAGGGAAGTGACTTCTTCATTATACTAGCTAATTTCTAATTTAGAGTTGCTCAATTCTTCATACCTTTATTTAAGATGATTTTCCAAATTTTCTTTCTTTAATTTTTATTTGTCTAATTGATTTGTCATGGATATGAATTCTTCATGATGTCTCTTCTTGTTCTACTGCAATTATTCCTTAAGCTTGTTGAGATCCTCATCCCTTTCTTGTATTTGATGTCTTAAAAGGAAAATTTCCTTCTTTGACTTGTCAAGATCATGATCAACATTTTGTACTTTCTTTTTAAGTTCCTCATTTTCCTTTTTCAAACCGCCTATTTCTTCTAGGGCACCTACAAGCTTTGACTTGAGATCTATTTCAACTTCAACTTCAGATATCTCTTCATCATCTTCCTTTATGAAATTAGTGCCCTAATATATGTTTTCAATTATCTTCTCTTATTCATATTTTTTTTGTGTATCATTTTCTTCTTTATCAGAGGTCACGACTAATAATCGTTTTGAATGAAGATATTGAAGCTTTTCCCAAAGCTCTTTTGCTAGTGAACATTTCTCCACTTTGAACTTTATAAAATTTGGTAGGCCACTCAAGTTTGCCTTTATGGTTATTGCATTATGTTCCTTGGACTCTTCATCTTCCTTTCTACTTTAGGTAACCACTGATTCCCGAACTTCAAAACCTTGAGCCATTAAAAAATTCTTCATTCTCACCTTCCATATTTTCAAAGTTAGTTCCATTGAATATGGGGGCTTTGCACATCTAATTGTGTTCTGATTTCTTGATTGAGGATGAGACATTTTCAAAGGTTTGTATGCCTTCTTCCTTTATTTTTCCATTTGTTTTCTAAGGATATACCTTCTAGTTTTCAAGTTGTGAGTGAAGGTACTAGTTCTAATTCCAATTATTGGAAATAGTAAGAGGGGGTGTGAATCGATATTTATTTTTACAATTTTCATTTTACCAGTTAAGATCACTTAAAATAGAACACAAAATGAAAAATAATAAAATAATTTTATTAATAAGAACTGATGATGACTCCAATCCTCTTTACAATAAATCAAGTACAATAAATAGTTTAGGGCTCCAACCCTATCTTTTACAAGGCTCCAATCTTGTCTTTACGAGGCTCCAACTTCTAAGGCTCCAAACCTTTGCTTAAGTTCTTCAAGGTAGGTACAATTAGTGCTTCAAGACTTCCAATCTCTTCTACAACAAGTCTTGATAATTCTTCAAAGGTTGCCTTCAACAATGCCCTCAATTCATCTTCAAAACACTTAGTTCATCAATTACAACTTTAGTAACCATGGTAGGTGTCTCCAAGAATCTTCATGGTACCCAAGAAATCTTCTTCAACGTTACTCCATGAGGGCTTCAATCATGCATCAAGGTCTCCAAAAATGCCTTCAAGGTAAATTATTGTGTGTTTTCAACAACGTTACAAGGTGTCTTCAATAAGTTGCTCCAATAGGGTCTTCATTTGGTGTGCACACTTGTTGTTAGGATTACAACAACTCTCTTTTTTTTGTACAATAAAAAATGAGGACCCTATATAAATTTCTCTTTTTAACTCCCTAAAAATATTTTTAAAAAATGTAAAATGAGAAAAAATTTAAAAAAAAATAGCTTTTTAAGTTGGGGTTTGGAGGTCGGATTATGTTTTTGTTAACAAAAAATGAAAATATAAATCTTGACCTTGACCTTCCGACTGTCTAGTCGCTCTGACTTCGCATATATTTTGATCATGTTTGATTCTCGACCACCTGATTACCTGACCTTCCAACTACATTATCCGCCTGACTATTCAGTCTCAGCCAACCTCTTTGTAGTCGGGGTTGAAGGTAAGAGATGATCAGCAATTAATGAACGACCATCCAACTACCTGACTTCCTAACTGCCCACTAAAATAATATTTTATTTCCTTGATTTGCATAAATTTTTGTTTTTCTTGATTGCCAATAAATTGATTTAAATCTTGTTTTTCCGCTTTTCCATGCTTAAATGATTTTTTTCGATAACGACATTAAAACTCTCATAATTTTTTCTTGTTTTTCAAAGAAAAATAGTTGGATTACTTTAAAGGAAATTAATAATCAAGACATATGAATTAATTCACCCATTCTCTAGGTTTTTATCAAAATTCAGAACTTCCCAATGCATTTATAGCTTGCATGTTGTTTGAAATTGTTAAGCCTTCTTCAAAGAAAGTTGAATCGTAGGAAGGAAAAGATTAATTTTCAATTGTTGTATTTAGTTAAAATTATGTTCTTAAATCAATGTTGATCTTAATTTCAGAAATTTTACCAAAGAAATCTCACTTTTTTGTTTCGTTCACAGACCATAAAATGGTAAATAAGGGAAAGTCAATGGCAACAAGGTTAGCAGTAGAACATATGAAAGGGAAATTGAAAGAGATAGACAATCAAGAACCTGAGGAATATAACCTCAACCCATCTCTGATTACCGCTCCACCTTCAAAACTCAAAAAGTAGGTATGATGAGGTGGGAGGAGATTTTTTATTTCTTTGACAATAGAAAATGGTTGAATTCTATAAGACCTTCTCAGTCAATAAAAAAAAAAAAAAAAATTGGAAGGCATTAGGAAAATAGAGTTGCACTAGGTAGCTATTGGGGCTAAAATATTCCCTTATTATGATATGATTTCTTGTATTTTGGCACATGTGGATATCCCAACACACACTGTGTCATATCATAACAAGAATCTTATAACCTCTCTGAAACCCGAAGTTCTTTCAACCATTTATAAGCTCAGTCCTCCTGAAATCCTTCTCTCTACTGAATTCCTCAATAATTTCCAAAATATTATTTTCAAACCATGTGGGGAGAATTATGACAAAATGATTGAGGATTGGATATGAGAAGAGGAAGAAGGGTCTAAACTTAAATCTTCCAAATAATATCCCATTATTATTTTTAATAAACCCTTCATATTCATCATCAACTTGTTATCTCGACTGTATGGAGAAAAGGATCCTAAACATTGCAAAAAGTAGTGGATTCCCATAATCCATAGTATTTTTCATGACTCAAAACGTCTTAATTAGGCCTATATTTTGTCTCAAAACATCACTTAGGCTTTGAAGTTATCATTGTTATCTCTTCTCGGCTACAAATAGATGTTTTTTTATGTCATCTTTCCTTATGGATATTGTTATTGCTTCAGTCCCATTTCCCTTGATGGAATGGAATTATGTGGACAATCAACAACTCCCCATTCAGAATTATTCCCCAATCATATGGGAAAGTAATTTCAAATTCCATCTATATGACATTTTCCATTATGTCATGATTCCTCTCCATGAAATTATTTTTGGAAAAGCCCCTCCTAGGTTTAGCGAAAATCTCAAAGAAGGCCTAGAATCAGTAGGGAAATGGTTTATGGAAGAATTATTTACTTACATAAGAGTCTCTGGAAGTGAATTTGGCCCTATCCTTCTACCCAGATATATACCTAAAATACATTCTTTAAGTGAAGTGGAAAATCAGGATATTGTATAGGGACGGGATAAAAAAATGAGCAGATTTCAAAAGAATAATTGGCAAGTCTTTCCAATCAATTTTTTGGAAATGAATATCAGAGATTGGGGACATGCATTCAAAGAAGCAGAAGAAATCCAAGATGTTTGGCTTTATTCTTTACTTCATTTTGAGTATCACCCCCATGGAATTATCGGCATTCATTATAAAACTATGAGATATGTTAAAATATTCACACATCAAGATCCTCCTTTTGATGAGGTTTTCATAGCCATTGATGATTTTCAACAATATCTTGATAGAGGAAAGTTAATAGATGCTAAAGAAAGGGACAAATTACAGGAATTAAGAGAAATGATTTTTTAAGGATTCTTAAAAGAAAAAAGTCTCCACGTTAACATCTCAGTAGAATAACTTAAATCTTTCGATTTTTTCAATTTAATGTCAAGTAGATTACTTCAGATCCTCCCTCTACCTCTCAGGAAGATCAAGAAAGTCGAATTGAAAAAGAAACAATTTTTTTGTTATAGGTAAATAAGCAGTTGTAGGGGAAAAAATAATTATAAAGGAAGATCACCATGTCAAAAGAGATGAATCAAAAATTCAATTAAGAACAAAGGATTCTACAACCATAGAAGTTTTTGAGAAAAAGCAAGAAGAACTAGAGACAATAAATTTGGCAAACAAGAAAATATCGCATGTTAAGGAGAATATTGTTATTAATTCTCCTCAAGACATAGAGAAAATGCAGTCAGATAACATAACACATAAAAAAATGGAAGTTGATGTAGAAAGGGATGAGCAAACAACTGATATTACTTTTTTTGAAAAGGATAAAGAAATATCCGAGGAGCAGGCAAAGAGTGATAAATACTCATTACTTCAAACATCTCTTGATACTTCAATCATTCATATTTCAACTAATATCACTTGGGATTCATTTCTCTTTAAACCTATTTTTGAACTGGAAAAAATATCTAATATTGTTCCTTCCTTAACAGAATATTACTTTAATTCCCAAACTAAATTAGTGGTCGGGAAGACTAAGAAAATAAATTTTGATTCTCTTGAGATTGTTTCTGAACACAATTGTTAAGCTTTAGGTGATGGTAAGGAGAAAGAAAAGGAATCTTCATAGGCCCTAGGTGTTCTTCTAAATTACAATCAATATCGTCTTAATGAACTTGTAGCTTCTTATGACAATAGTTTACAAAGAATTAAAAAATTAGAAAAGCTATTGCGGAAGGTTAAGATATTTAAGGAAGAAAACTGGCAAATTTTTTCTACAAATCTTGTTCAGGGATTTGTAGTTGAAAGACGAAGTCTACAAAATCAATTCCAAAAAGAATTGAATCAATTATAATTAAAACATGCCTTTTGTATTCAAGAATCAAAGTTTAATCATGAAAGAAGAGGTTGAAAGTAATATTGAAATAATGACTACAACTTTAAAAGAGAAAATTAATTCTCATCAATCTCAATTGTGTCAAAACCATGGAGCAATGCATAGTTTTAAAAATTTCAAAGAACAAACATTAGAAATTATCCTAATTTTAAGTAAGGATCAATCCAAGTTTTACAAGCAAATAGATAAAATCTTAGATTTTATTAAGAGATTTAAACCTTATGTTGTTTTTCCATGATCTTGGGTCAAGGATAGAATCTTCGAATCTATGACTCTACCAAACCAAGAATCACAATGATACTACTTTGCACAACGGAATACAAACAATAATAGATCTACTAGTGCACCAAATATGGACAACTTTTTAGAATTTTCAACCTAACTTCGTTATATTAATCAACATATAATACAAAGTCTAGGGCTCTCGTACTCGAGATAATGGCCCTCATACATCCATTGATAAAAGATGCAAAACTAGGGCTTGGTGTTATTCCATCAACAACCAATCTTCCCATACAAGATACATTGACCATCTGGCTGATGTAGCTCGATCTCTCAGCTCCTCTCAATCATACCTTGTACTTGCCTAGTCCTGCGGCTCCTAATTTATAGCTCATGCCTCTGTCAATGCTCCAAATCCATCTGGCCATTAAACCCCGGCCATCAATCTACTCACTATTTGTGCCTTATTCCATCAAGGGCACAACACATTAAGACTATTGTTGAGTTGTTCATAGCTCCACTTGTGAACAAATCTCAATTTTCCCACTGCTTCTCCTCATCTGCTCAGGGACTTCAACCCACTATGGTCTTCCTGCGATGCTCTAATGAAGATCAACATAAGGCATGGAGGGCTTCCACCTATCACTACAAGATGTCCATTCCCTGGAATGAACATGGGCTAGGAGGATTGCCCATCATTTGTTGTAGAAGTCCTTCTCACCACACAAGTCTAGGGCTTCTCACTTGCTCTTATGGTTTTTCAACCCTTGAGATCAAAAATTGCCACTCTAGAAACCATATAGGTCCATGAATATGGTGCACACCAAGCTCTAACTTGGGCACTATCATGTTGTCCTCCAACAGAGCATAAATGCCCAGTCCATGTCCACTCTTAGTCCACTCTCATGCTAACCTCCAATAGACCACAAGTAACCAATCCTCATTGTAGCATATGCTCCTAGTTAGGTCATCCAATCATATATGGAGACCCTTCCACATGGTTTCTAACGGACTCCTCAATTTTTTCCTCTCCTAGGATACTCATCCTCTGGCATCCAATCATCAAAAAAGAAGATATATGCAACTCCCTTCGACTGACTCATTCTCGTTTGGATCTATCCATGTACCTGAGTGGTTAGGGCACACCAACAACCCTACACCAGTGCCCAATTTCTATGATTACATTTCTCCAACTAGGTTGCTTCACTTGTTGTTTATTTTAGGCACCAAAGCACACCAATAGAACTTGATGATCCTCCTCACAACACCCTACAACATACTTGTACCTTCCAGCAACACTATATGCCCAAACTCATGGAAAAAATGTATGTGTGGTTGTGGCCTTAAAGGATGAATACATCTGGGTTAGAGCATCTCTCCTAGGCCTCTCAGCCCACTCAAATATCCCTCTTCAATGGTGTTGCATCTTCTCTGATCTACAGCCCTAACTCACCTATGTGACAACAGCTTAGGATCTTCACTTATGGACTGTTTACACCCAGTCAAGGCACATCTCAATTTCTCCTGTACATGCCCAATACCTGTGGCCACATTCCTCAGAACTTTTCACTCCTAAAACAGGACGAGGTGCGTGCTCCTAGCCTTCTTCATCATCCCTTGATCTCGTTGTCCAATTGCAAAGGTGTTCCTTGATATTGATACACTTAGGATATATCAAATAACCTCACACACACCTCTTATTTATAGCTCAAGGTGTGGCTCCAACATGATGTCCAAGAAGGCTTGTCTAGCTATCATAAGGCCTCCAATCACTAGGCCTACCTTAACCAAGCCCACATACAAACTTCAAAATTCATATCTCAATTTCTACAACTTATAATTGGATGATTTTTTATGCGTTGGATTCACCTCGACGAATACTATCATCCTCATCCATCACATGTCGAAATATCTCCATGGTTTTGTCCCCAACATCTATGGGTGTTCAACCCCAAGCTTGGATTTCGAGCCCACAAGGCCATTTGTGGAGCTCCATCTTCCAAACCCTCAATCCTTAAGGCTTGGAGTACCTCCCAAGCTATAAAAATAAACACCTTAATGAAAGGATTGGTTCCCTAGTGGAAGGAGATAAATATATCAAGGTAAGATTTTTGTCTATTCTGGAATGGGAAAAATAATTTCAGTCATAAATAATTCCAAAAGTTTCAAAGAATGATAGAAGACCTATGCATGCATCCTTAAGCCATTGAGAGACTGAAGCCAAATAAATCAAGGAATGGGCCAAGAAATCCTTGAAATAGTATTTGTCAATATGGGAGAAGGGAACTGATTTCATTGAATAATTTGACCTTCCAGGTTCTAAGCCATTAAAAGAAGTTCTTCTAGGAGAACTTAAACCCGAAGACATCAATACCAAAGACCAAAGAGAAATAGGCAAAAGCAAGCTATGTACATAACAAACTTTCCAGAATTTCCTGCAGTTCCCTTTCGAATAGATCAAACTTATTTCTTAATTTGGTATTAGATATCAGAAAAGGAGTAAGATCATCCAGAATTTAATTTCAAACTTCCAGGTCATCACATATCAGTTTCATATTATTTACTTCTTAGTCATTTCTCTAATATATTCAACATGGGTGAGTCATATCCAAACCAATGCACCACATCTACTACTCAACATCGAGGATAAAGACTCTAAGGATGAGGAAGAAAGATGAACAGATTAACATAATTTCAGGAAAGAATCAATTGAAAAGAATGAAACTTTTATTTTTAGAAGTATTGCTTTATTAGAGAATATCTTTATGATTTTCTAGTTTTATTTATCAAACAGAATTATCTTATTTGTGAAGTATTTATATGACCTCTTATGTTGGAGTAGTGGTTTATAAATGGTGAAAGCTCAGAACTTGTATTTTTCAATCAAATTTTGAATTAACAACATTTTTAAAGACAAATTTCAGAATCAAATGTGCTTTTGAGCTATGTGATTAATGTCTGGTCATTTTTTTAGTTATTTAACGGATGCCTCACATGTTTATCTTTAACTTGTGCATATTTATTTTTGAAAGAATATTTGATTATATTGTTTCACATTTCTTAGGATCTGTTGTAGTCTATATCTATTATCAACATAAGTTTATGAACTCTTAACCTTTTTTATATATTCGTTCTTGATGCTTTAAATATGATATCAAAAGGTAGAATATAAGTTTCTCTTTTTTTTCAAGATAGTATTATTTCATGTTTCTTGTTATTTCTAGTTAATGCATGCATAGTAATTGGAGAAAAATAAACAAAAAAATATTTTGAAAAAGAATGGAAATCTGATAAACACTTTTTCGATATTTTTGTTTAAAATCTCTCTCAAAATCAACTTGTGTGGCAGGCTCAACCCAAATCCCATCCTTATTCAAACACACATGATATTTCTTGTGATTTATTATTTTTGAATGAATCCTATACCCCCCACCCCCCCTCCTCCATCCTAGTTTTTGTTCAAATCGACTTCATCCAATGAGGAAATTATTAATATTTTTGTAGATAATTGTAAATATTTAAATATGTCATATATTTTCCCTGTTTTTTTAAGTTTGGTTTTGTTATCTCTTTCACTTTTAAGTTTATTTTAGTTTAGGATAGGTAAATGGGCTTTAGTTTAGGAGAGTATACATCCATCTCAACAAAAAAAGGTCTGATTGGGACCCTAATCGAGCCAATACTCAACTCATTGCAGTTGGCAATTTCCCCCCTATCAACAATTTGACACTAGAAGGAAGGCCATTAATATTGTACGGCTAATAATCCTATTGATTCTATTCATCCTATCACATCATATGATACTAGTAGGTCATCTGCAGTTGTTCATCTATCTGAAACACAACCTATTTCATCAACAACTACCATTTTTCCAGAATAGTCAATTGAAGTATCATAAGTTCTTGTTCATCTTCAAATACAATTCTCAAGAGTGTATACTCAATATCAAAAGAAAAATTTTAGTTTTATCCCATATTTTATTTGATATATCTAAACGAGAAGACCTAGGCATGAAGTCGAAGCTATAATTTCTTCTTCTTCTGAAGCTAGTCCCATATCATCAACAGAAACTAGTCCCAGAGCTTCATCTGAATTCACCACTTTTACGAACCCTCTATTTCCTCAAGTATAACTTGATTGGTAAACTGATCCCTTTGCATCTCAAATAGTAATTCTTTCGACTACTCACACTTCAAACTCACTCATTCAATCTTCCTCTCTAACTCCTCCATCTTCAATTCCTCCACCTCTGATGTCCCTCCTATAGGATCACTTCCTCTAGGTTCCTCATCAACACATACATCAAGTTCATCTTCCCCAAAATCACATATGGTCAGTGACCGCCTTGGTTATCTATTGGACCCATCAATGTTGTTGTAGATCAGCATAATTTACCAAAACATTATGAAAGATGGCTTCCCAAGTATAATCCTAATGGACCTATTACTGCTGAAGATAAAGTTAAACAGTTCATGTTATCTTTGAAATTAGGAGCAGTACAACATGAAGATCAAGTCTACAAGCTATTTTCGTTCACCTTTTAAGGAAAAGTTGTAGCATGGTATTTTACACTAGATGATGGTTCTATCACAAGTTGGGAGATTTTTGAAAAAAAAAATATAAAAAAATATGGTAAGGGTAAAACCAAAGCATCTTTAATTGTAGAAATATCAAATATTAGGATGAATCTTAGAGAATAAATCAAGCATTTTAATCAAAGTTTCTCTTTATCCTTAATAGAATCCCTATAGATTCCAAACTAGGTAATGATGTTCTAAATGAAGTATATGTTATTGCTCTTCCTTATGATATTGCATTTGTTGTTATTAGAGAAAAAAAAAGCCACATTAGCTCTAAACATGGATGAGGCTTTGAATGTTGAAAAACAAATCCTAAAAATTGCAGCAAACAATCAGTAGGACAAGAAAGAAACAAAATAGTATCTACTTCTAAACAAGATTCAACTAGTAGAGGTTGAAGATAAAAATAAAAATAAAAATAAAAAAATAAAAAATTGTCGATTTAGACTCAATCCAAAAGGTAATTAAAAATATGTCTAATGATACAATTGATGTAAAAAATGCTCTTCGAAACATTGGTCATTAAAAAAACTTGGACACCTTTTAGAAGAAATCCACCCCCTAATCCTAATCAAACCAATATTGAAGAATTCAATATTGATGCTTAAGCACAAGATGATTTTTGTAGAGCTCATAATGATAAACATTTTGAAAAAACTTGTGTTTCTTTTATAAATATGTTCAAAGTATTTGTAGAAGTTGAGGAGGAGAAACAACAAGAGGAAGAAAATAAAAATGGAGCAGAGTGTAGTAAATCAATGTTTTATGGGATGTTTCATGAGGAGGATTAATTGATAATCATTATATTGAAGATGAAGAAGAGGTCAATATTATTCAAACTAGATCAAAACCTCAAAATCCCTCTCCTAATCAAACATCATCGTCAAATATTAATCCTTCCTCTCAAACCAAAAAAACACAAATTTCTGATAAAGCTACTTCTACATCTAATATCGTTCCTTTAGGTGAACATTTAGATTATGATTTAGTTGAAGACATGAAGGAAACTAGAGCTAATATCTCTTTATTTGAATTATCAAAACTTAGTCAGCAAAGAGATAAATTGATTAATGCTCTAGAAAATAACCCATCTGAAAATCAAATTTCCAATAAAGCTCCTAAAAATATTTCTACTATCTATGTAGATTTTATTGGAGATATATCATCTTCTCAAACTCCTCCTCCTTTGAATTTCAAAATCTACAAAAAAATGTTCACAATTATCTAGTCCATTCAGGGGCTTCATCCAATGCAATGTCATTATCAGTTGTTCAAAAATTAAATTTATTTCCTACAAATTCATCTACTCAAATTGTGCAACTTAACAGATCAAGTGTAGAAGTTTTAGAAGAATTCAAAAATGTTCTTATTAGATTTGCTTCAAATCCCAAAATATTTCAGTTGAATCATACAGCTTAATTCTCAGTAAAGATTGGTTTGAAACGCTTAATGGTTATTTTTCAATAGACTGGTCTCATTATAGCTACCTTTAAAAGTTGGGTCAAATAAATTTAAGGTCAACCGTGAACAACATATGAAACATACAGTAATTGATCTTGAAAATTCAAATGAACCAATTAATTCTCTTGATTTTGTATTAGGAAACTATACATTTGATACCTACCTTGGTAATTTATAATCTAAATAATTTGTTGTATTAGAAACTCAAATTCAATGCCTAAATTATCTCAAGGTACCAACTTTGAATTCAAGACAAACTTCATATGTTGAAGTTCCATATATTTTTACAACGGATCAACTTAACAGTTGGGCTTTATATTTTGATGGTTCTAAATCAAATGAGGGAGTTGGTATTAGATGTGTGTTAATAAATCCCCAAGGAAATAAATGTATCTTATCTTGCAGACTAAATTTCCCTTGCACCAATAATGTAGTTGAATATGAAGCTTTACTTCAAGGTCTTCGTAAGGCTATTGAAATGGGCATAAAAAAAATCAAATTTTTAGGTAATTCAGAAGTAATAGTAAGACAATAAAATAAAAGTATTCCTTGTGTATCTAATATTTTGACAAACTATACACAAGAAGTATGGGACCTAGTTCAAAATTTTGATCAATTTTAATTCAATTCCATACCCCATTCTCAAAATAATCATGTTGATCTTCTTGCTAATGTTGCATCAAAAATTTTGCCAGTTGAGAATTTTTCTCTGGAATGAACTTCGTTTGAAATTATTTTTAGACCTTCCGTCCCCAAAAATATTCAAAATTGGAGAGTATTTGATAATGATGATCAAACTAAATATTTTGTAACTCTAGATGATAATTTCAAGGAATCCATTATTCATGAAGATCAACATTGATCTAAGTTGTAATCAGATTTTTCAGATGATCAAAAAATCAAAATTCAATTCCAAAATCTATAGTCCGATTAGAAAAATCATATTACTTTCAAAATAGATACAAAGGTAGTACAAATTACAAAACAAATAGCTCTTCAATTCAATTTGAAGTTGTTAATCTAGGGAATTTTAAGAAAATGAAAACATTGGGTTTTAACTTACAAATTCTAAATCACTTTCACAAGTGTCTTCTATCCACGGCATAATGGTTCTCCCCTCTGCAGATTCTGATGGAGGGTATGACCACACACATCAAGAGGGGAGAGATCCCCTCCTACCGAAATATTGTGGTAGGGGAATCAAGCTCGCAAGATGTGGCCATGGCAGCCAACAGATCGAGAGGAGGATCCAAAGGAACCCCATTGTTGGGGGCACAATGGCAAGCAATAATATGAGGACAATGTCTACCAAGGGCAATAAAAAAATCAATATTTGTAATCCCCAACAAAAAACTTGAGACATACCAGAAATTCAGGAAAATATCATGTATTTATCTGTAAGTTCATCGATATTTTTCCATCAGAATGAGATTTGTTCAAGTGGGTCCAATTAAAATGGAAACTAAAAGGGCACATAGATATGAAGCTAGGGGTTGGGGGTTTCTTCACAATGATTTTTACTAGCCTTGAAGATAAGGAAAGGGTTTCTAAGAACAGGCCTTATTTTTACTACAATATCAGACTCTTCATGTGTCGTTAGGAGGAATGCTACAATTGAGATCAAGAGAAATTCATGGCCGCTTCGGTATGGGTTCAACTATATGGACTCCTGATGGATTTTTTCGATCCAGAAATATTGGAAGGGATACAGAACTCTATCGAGAGTTTTTTTAAAGTCGCAGATTCAAAATAGCGAGGAAGGTATATTTCATATGCCTAAATCTGTGTTTATGTGGACATAATTGAGACCCTCCAGGAATTTATAGAGTTAGAATATCAAGATGAGGTATGGCAACAGCCATTAGACTATGAACACATCCCATTCCAGTGTAGGTGATGCGATGAATATGGTCAGTTTTACAAGGAATTCCATCTAAACCAAATAGAAGCTACGGATCCT
>APFE030625251.1:0-16287 GCA_000404065.3 Pinus taeda | reverse complement strand
ATCTACGCCAAAATTTACCCAGTGTTTCCCCAAACATTGGATAGTTGGGATTTCCCCCCTTTGTCAATTGTTATAGCCCATGGGGTTGGATAGTCTACTTCATCCTTCTTTGGGCAATTAATACATAGGGTACATGTTATTCAACCAGCTCAAAAAAAAAAAATATATATAGATCAATGACTTAAAATTACCCTCTTCGAGGGGTGTTAGCTCCTAGATTTTACCTTAGGCTGAAAAGGTAAGCTTCTAGGTCCACATCAAACCACGCTCAGCCTGGTAGCTAGCCCTACCAGGTCAGGAGAGGGCTCTCTCCAGGTCAATCTCAACTAATTATGGTCACTAAGGGCTTGAGATGACTGATATAGCTGCTGATCTTAGGCTAGGTATAGATGTAAAACAATTTGTTTGATAAAATGATGTTTTTGTGGGCTCTAAGGGAAAGACAGATTTTGGGTGCAGGGAATGAGGCAGAGTCTTGCAGGGATTTCGATGGGGCAAGGTAGGAAACTGTATTTGGCACTATAAATCAAGTGAGTTGGATGCATTAGACTAAGGAGGAGTTGAAGAGGGCAAAATAAGCCATGGATCCTCCCCAAACAGTGGAAAACATCAAGAAACTAAAGCAAACTTCAAGTAGAGCACTGTAATTTCAATGTATTCTACTTACACTCTTGTTTGTTTTATCTCAGAAGAAATAAGAGAGAAATGATACACATAACACATGAATAAATTAACAAATACATAAGAAAGCACTGTACCAAAACAAATGCCACAGGGATCCCAAAGAATGTTGCAAATCCTGGTCTCAATTCCTTAGCCAAAATACTGATGTGAGTGTACAATGAAGCTCTAGGCTTTCTCAAGAGTCCAATCCTGCTAATGACTGAAAAACAACATAATATAGAAAAACATAGCTCATCCTTGCCTCTAGGGGTCGAGCTCACATGTTTAGGAGCTGATCCAACTGATTATAAATTGAGAACTAGAAACTAGGCAACATAACAACATGTCTCTAGAAACAAGGAAACTAATTCATTCAGTTTCAAACAACCTCTAAACTGATGAATCTACCTCTACAAGTAAAAATCTAACATATTTACATCATGATCCATCAATGTTCATCAAATTACATCATAAATTTGCCATTAGGAAAGTGAAAAAGTCAAACTAGGCAAAGCTGGGCGAAAAACAAGGGGGAAACCTCATTTACATTACATAAATGAACAATTCTTTAATGATTCAAATGACAAGACCTCCTTGGTATATATGGGAGTCTAAGGGGTCACAATATAACTAGAGCCTACATAACAATAATAATGTAAGGACACAACAATAAGAATAGTGGGATTCTATGGGGCACACCAATAACAATATGGGGGATACATAGGAACAACAATAACGACAGGGGTTACACTAGTATTATAGGGACCTAACATGCCCCTATCCTTCAAAAAAGGTTTTTTCCTCAACGCTTGAGTAGTTCTGGATGATTATATATAAAATTTTCATCCTCCCATTTAGAATCTTCAATGGGTAAGTTATTCCACTTAATTAGATATTCTAAAATTGATCGATTCCATAGATGCCAAGTTCTTTTTTCTATGATTGCTTTAGTCTCTAATATTATTTTTCCTTCTTTTTCAAATTTCGACAATACTGTTTGAGTTGGGATTTTGTCACTAATAATCTTATTTAAGCATGAAACATGGAAAACTGGGTGTACTTGGGAAGATGTAAGCAACTCTAATTTGTATGCCATAGTTCCAATCTTTTGTAGCACCTTGTAAGGACCATAATACTTGGATGATAATATATTATTCTTCTTATCTTGCTTGACAGACATTTTTTTTATTGTTGTAGCCATAAAATTACCTAGTCGCCTACATCAAAACTTCTTTCATTGTGATGCTAATAGGCTTGTTGTCTCATTTGAATTTGTGCCAGAGTGAGGTTATCCTTTAAGAGTTGGAGAAATTGTAGTTGATGCTTGATGTTATCTTCCACTACTTGAACCTTATAATTTTATCTTAAAAATTATGTGATGGATGGTGGATGATATCCATAAAGTCCCATAAATGGGGCCATTTTTTCTGCAGTATGGAAGGAAGTGTTATACCACCATTTAGCCCGAGAAAACCACTTGACCCATTGTGTTTGTTTATAATATATAAAGCAACACATATATCCTTCCAAAAATTTGTTCACTATCTCATTTTTCCCAACAGATTGAGGATTATAGGATGAGCTATAAGGTAATTGAGTACAAAGAAAATATAATAATTATGTTCAAAAATTTCCAATGAAAATGTAGTCTTTGTCACTTATAATAATATTTGAGTTTCCTTGTAGCTCTGAATTCTTTTCATAAATGAAATAACAACTGTAATAGATTTAAATGGATGAGATAATGCACAAAAGTGTGCATACTTGGTTATTCTATCAACTACCACCAAGATCACACTTTTTCCTTCAGACTTGGGTAAACTTGTGATAAAATCCATTAAGACCTCCTCCCAACACTAACTTGGAATGGATAAAGGTTGTAAAAGACATGGTGCCTTAATTGTCTCAACTTTATTTTTTTGGAAAACCAAACATTCTGCCACAAACTTATGAATATCAGATTTAAGGCCATCCCAAAAAAATTCCTTCTTAACCCTGTGGTAAGTTTTTAAAAATCCTCTGTGCCCTCCTAAGGGGGAGGTGTGCAATTCCAAAAGAATTTTTTGTTTGAGTTGGGAATTTGTACAAATATATAAGATATATTTTTACCATAATGAATCATTTTTCTAGATAAATGTATTAGATTTACTGGGATCTTGCTGCAACTTTCGAATGAATGTCCACTTCCTCATCCTTTCTTGAGACTACATCTACAACAACATTTTGCTTCCATTTTTGTAGATGATTTCAAAGTCAAAACCCAATATCTTGGTGACCCATTTTTACTAGTCTTTTGAAGATAATCATTGTTCCAAAAAGTATTTAAGACTATCATGACCTATTTTTACCTTGAAGTGTCTTCCCATTAGGTAAGGTCTCCATTTATTTAGTGCATGTAGTATTGCCAACATTTCCTTCTCATAAATAGGCCTGTGTAAATATTTTCCCTTGATTGGATGAATTTCAAAAGAAATGGGCATTCCTTCTTGCATTAAAACAACACCAATTCCATTTCCTGATACATCACATTCCACAATAAAGGTTTTTGTGAAGTTTGGTGTAGCTAAGACCAGTGCTTGGCACATTTCCTCTTTAATGTTTTCAAAGGATTTAGTTGCTTTCAGAGTCCAAGAAAATGCATCTTCATTTAGTAAGTTTGTTAGATACATTGCTATTCTCCCATAATTATTAACAAACTTGCGTTAATATCCTTTCAACTCGATAAATCCTCGAAGATGCTTTAGAGTTGTGGGGCTTTTCCATTCCTTAATGGATTTAATTTTGTTAGGGTCTACCTTAACACCAAAATATTCTACCTCTTTTACTCCAAAGAAACATTTGGAGGTTTTTGCATATAATTGTTTCTCCTCTAATAGTTTGAGCACCCTGTCAACATGTTGAACATGATCCTTCCAAGAACTTTTGTAGATTAGTAGATAATCAAAAAATACTAACACAAATTTTCTAAGGAAGGATTTGAAAATGGAATTCATCAAACCTTGAAGTGTGGAAGGTGCATTAGTAAGGCCAAGAGGCATGACCAAAAATTCATAATGACCTTCATGAGTCCTAAATGTTGTTTTTAGAATGTATTCAATATTCATTATAATTTGATGATATCTTGAATGAAGATCCAACTTGGTGAAGTAAATATATCCATGTAATTCATCCAAAAATTCATCAATGATAAGAATGGGAAATTTATATTTAATAGTGAGTTTATTGATATTCCTATAATCAAGACACATACACCATGATCCATCCTTCTTGTGAAACAATACTATTGGAGTAGAGAAATAACTTTGACTAGGTTGAATTATACCGACCTCTAACATTTCTGCAACCATACATTCAATTTCACTCTTTTGGGGATAGGAATATATGTAAGGCCTGATGTTTGGAGGAACACTTCCTAGAATCAAGTGAATAACATGATCATAATCATGAATAGGTGGTAGGCCTTTGGGAGTCTCAAATACCTTGGAATGATTATGCAAGACGTTTTGGAGATATGGAGAAATATATGATTTTGATGTTTGAACCTCCAATGAGCATAATTGTGAAATTACGTCCCATTGTTCTTCCTTAAAAATATTTGTCATTCCATTAAATATGATTATCTTCCATGATTTCCTTGTGATACCCCTTAATTCAATTTCCTTTCCTTCCCAAAAAAATTCAAGAAAAATTCTTGAAAATTAAAAGCTATCGTCTCCAAAGATTGTAACCATTGGACTCCTAGCACAACATCAACACCACCCATTGGAATGGAAAGCATTAGACTATTCAATACATATACCTAAATTGTTGACTTGATATTATGGAACTTTCCAGAGAAATTTATTTTTCCTCCATTTTCAACGATCATCGACACTCTGGTGCTGGATATAGAAAGAAATTTAATTCCTTGGCTATCGTATAATGAATAAAATTATGGGTAATACTCGAACCAATCAAAACTATTACTTTTTTATCTTGATATATCCTTCTATCTTGTGAGTTTGAAGAGCGTTAACTCCTGACAATGCATTACAAGATATGGTCAGATTCATTTCTTCTTTCTTTGAGGTTGGTTCCTAGTGTATATCCTCTTCTTTTGATGTTTCTTGTTCCTTTTCTTCCTCCTCTTCACAATATATGTAAAATAATTTATTCTCAACACACTCATGACATTTAGTGTATTTTCTATCACAACTATAAAAAATCCTTTTTTCTCTTTTTTCCTCCAATTGTTGTGGTGTCAACCTTGTAGGTTGTGGAAGGCTAGGAGCAACAACACTTCCATCTTTATAGTTGTGAGAGGTAGACTTCTTTGTTTCCATAATTTTTCTCTCAAATTTTCTTGCCACCTTGAATTCCTTCTCTAATGAATCAAGGTTCCCAAAGGTGAACCTCATGTTGTATGTTAACCTTTAAATTCCCTACGAAGACATTAATCCTATGCTCGTCAGGAATATCAATTACCTTGATATTCAATTTTTGGAAGTCCTTAATGTGCTTTTCCATTTAACCCTTTTGCTTGAGACTTATCAATTGGCTAAAGAAGACATTGCTCTTTGTATCAAGATAATGTGATATCAGTTCATTCATTAAAATTTACCAAGTGACAAGTGGTTTACGAGAACAAATCCATAAATACCATACAAATTAATTGGGTTCTAAATATAAAGATGCAGTGCGTACCTTTTGTGTGCGTTGATCAAAATATTGCTCCATCTGTAGTATCCATGTTACCATATCCTTTCCATCAAACTTCCTCATATCTATATTTGGAATTTGGTGGTTTTTAAACCCCACATTGGAGTCTCTAAAATCATAATTCATATTCCTTTTGTCCTCATCATGATTTTCATGGATTACCTTGTCACCACTAGGAAGCCTTTCTTGCGACAACTTTGTCAACCCTTCCAAGTTGAAATTCATCACGTCCATGTATACTTTAAAAAACTCCATGTTTCCTTTTATTTTTTCTTATAAACCATCCATCTTATATTCCAATTCTTTTTTTGTTACTCTTTGCGAGAGAAAAATTTGTTGTACTTTGTCTTGTAATTTTGATATATCATGTTGAATTTCTACCTCTTCTTCATGTGTCATAGTAGAGCTTTTTGGTTGCTTACTAGGTGTATCCATTTTTTTCGAGGCATTTTGGAATCAAACAATGATACCTATGCTTTAATATGCCCTTTGAATCACTTCAAATAGATTAAAAGAAAAAAAAAATGTAATAAAAAAAGAAAATACACACCTTTTTCTTTCTTTTAAGAGCATGATATTGAAAATGTTTTATCTCTACAATTTCGACCTCCCAATGTCTGAAATTTCATCTTGTGGCATCCCTTTGAGTCTTCTTTCCAATCCCAGAAGTCATAACAATATTGGATTCTTCAAAGTAAAGTTATGCCAAATCTCCCACGATGACCTGATTATGGACAGGTTCAGTAGATCAAATTTGTACGAAATACCACGTGTCAGTTTTTCAACATTTGGATTTGAAAATGATACATGAAAAACTAAAGTCTGTTTGCTTTCATTTGAATTTCACAAAATTCAAATACGATTCTTAGAGAGAAAGTTATGATTCTTTTCTGTAGGTCATTTGTTTGAGGTTGAATTCTGGAGCCTGCGAAACCCCTAAATTATTTGGAACATAGCTCTGAAAATATAGTGAACAAGTCTATGAAATTTTTACATGAGGTTCACCAATATTTAAACTCTAGTTGGTATGAGTTTCAGCTTTTAAATCCTCGTAGAAAAAAAATTATAGTGAAAATATCAAGGTGACCTGTTTGAAGTAGCAAAACCCTAGAATCCAAAGCTCTGATACCAAAGGTTATGCAACCAGATCACAAAACAGAAGAAAAGATAGAACAAAAAATTACAAATTATCCTCTTCGAGGGTTAAACCTTGTTTACATCACATAAATGAACATTGTTTAATGATTCAAATGACAAGACCTCCTTGGTATATATAGGAGTCTAAGGGGGCATACTATAATTAAAGCCTACATAACAATAATAAAGTAAGGACAAAACAATGACAATAGTGGGCTTCTATGGGGAACAACAACAATAATATGGGGGCTACATGGGCACAAAAATAACAATAGGGGTTACACTATTATTATAGGGACCTAACAGTACATTACATTCCACTCTTCCTGACATTGATTTCCCTTAAGCAATGACATGTCTAGGCGCTTCACAACTGTCATGTCAAGTGTTGTAGCTAAATCTATCACCCTGTGCACAAGTGTTGTAGGGGAGATAGAAAGCCTCCGAGAGACAACCTCTGGGTTGATTGTAGACCAGTGCCTAGGACATATTAAATAGATGAGTGCATGAAAGGTTATATGTGAGGGGTTTGCAACACTCCAATTGTCATGTAATGAAAGATAATAAGGGGGCTTGGTTCATTTTTCCAAAGGTATAACTTATGTATTTCAAGTACTTCCTCACACACATAGTCCCCAAAAGTATCATATAGAATAGAAGAGGTTGATTACTTCAAAGGGGATTACAACTTAATAGGATGTGTTGAGTAAATGAGAGAGGATTAGGACAAAGCATAACTCATCATATAGAGCCCAAAACATCCAGAATTCTATAGTGAACACATAGAGCTGCAAGCAATGGGAAATTCTACATTTGCTTGAGTTACAAGCAGAGATAATGGACTAAAGAAACGATGGGTTCTATGATTCATATAGAGAAATTTAACTATATAATTTCAGCCCTTCATTTAGGCATATGCATTAATAAATCAAAACACATGGATCTGCAAGGAGCATGAAATCATTTCTAGCAGCTATTATAGCATGAATGTGAAGAAGAATATGAACATAATGGAATTAAACAGGAGGATAACATACTGTAATACTTAGAAGGGAGAATAACCACCATTTATTTGCTTAGTCTGAAATATCTTCCCATGTAAAGTAATACAATATCAAATACAAGTCATTCTCTTATAGATTTATGAGCCAAATTGTTATCATAGAGTTTAGACCCTTCAAGTGAGAAATTCCGGAACCAACCAACCCTTATTAAAGTGTTGCTTCCCCCTTTTTATAAGAAGTGGGGGGGATGGAATTACAATTTATAAAATATCTAAGCCAGAGCTCCAACTATCTGCTAGATTAGCTGTCTCGGCCCATGTAAGGTGTATTGCCCAAAATTATTACAAGTGGGATTCAATCCCTTCTTGGAAATAAATAGAAATTATAGAAGTAAAAAGAAAATTGGAGGATGATGGAGGAAGTTTCCCTTCTGTTGTCCCTGTGAATGGCCTTTAGTCAATCCACTTCCATGCTGTGATGTGTTCCTTTGTTGCGAAGCTGTTTTCTTTCATGTCTGCCTTTATTGTGTGGACAACCAGTTCTGTGGAATAGGGAGTGGGTCACTGCAAGTGCCTGTCTCGGTAGTCCTTTTTTATGTAGAGGAGTGAGCCTCCATATCGAGCCATTAAGTATTCTTGAGTTTCCCACATACTGATCTACTTCCACACCATACTTCATTCATTGCTTCAGTTGTCAAACCATACGCCTTCAATGCCCTGTATTGTACTATCGGGGCTTCACTGTAATCGGGGATTTTTCCTTTGAAATATTATGAATCTGCGGGCTATGATCCCCCATAAGCCCCTTTGGTTTAGCCCCTTTATGCTTTTCTTATAATATAACTGAGGGCTATGACTAGGGGCTTAGCCCTTAGGTGCTAAGGCTTTTAGGCTCCCTTCCGAGAGGCCTTTTTCCTTTGTTACTTGGAATCTTGCATCTCAATGCTTAATAGCACTTTACCTTTATCCTTTTCCCCTTAACACTTGCGATCATCAATCTGTGGGATAGAGTGATGAATGAGCATGTGGCTTTTGAAAGGGACAGACCCGACATCCCTATAAATCCAGTGTATAAAATATCACGTCCGGGGAGTTCCCGCATATCGCAATCACGGGTTGAGAAGGAACTTCGTCGGAAGAATGAACTTTGCTGTGTGCGATTGTTGATTACCGATCTATGGGGAGGTGATGTGATCACTTCCACGTGTCACCCTGTGAGTGGTGGCACATGTCACCTAGAAATGCCCCTATAGGACCCTTGAAAATGCCGAATTTGAATGCCATGTGTCCTCCTTACTGGCACGTCACTTCCGTACTGCCATTTCGTTTATGACATCAGCTGCCATGTCATATATATGGGCCAATGGGATTGTGCCATGTGGCCCCTTGGAGGAGAGAGAAAATAGCTTACCCGACCTTGGTTTTGCATGCATTTATTTTGTTAAATGATTGATTTAGGCCTTTCCCTGACGATTTAACATTATATCACAAATCAATGATATCACAATGTTTTTAAAGTTAGAAACTCACTGCCACACCGATCGTCGATATGCGAGATTTACTGTGATACTGTGGGACTATAATACTATGGGACTACAGGACTACGATATTGTGGGATTGCGGGACTACATGACTGTAGGACTGCAAGATCACATTATTGCGGGATCACGGTACTGTGGGACCTGCAGGATGTGGGATTGCGATATTGCGGGACTATGGAACTGTGATATCATAGGAATATGGGATGCGATATGGCTGATATGCAGGATTGTGGAAATGCAGGATTTTCTATGCTCAGAACCCTCCAATGTGCTCCTCTCTTTCATTTCAAGGCAACATAACCCCGATATTCAAATTGCTCTAACTTCTGATATGGAAGTCCATTTTTAGACTTCTATATATCATTGGAAAGCTTATCATGAGCACTATGCAGTGGAGAGGGTCTGATTCAACCTTGAGAGTTTTAGTTGCCTAGGAAATGGCTTTAAAATTCACTTCTTCTCTGCAATCTAAGTAACTAATAACCATATAAAGCATTGAGTGACAACATTGGCTCCAACTAGGGACAGTGCCTTGTTGACAAGGTGCTGAGAACATGCTGACCAATATCCTTCACCATTGGGCATGGAGTGAAAAATATATGAACTTTGTAACCAACAAAATATCCATGGGACTTTCCTCATCAATCTAAAAATGCAAAAATAAAAATTCTAACAACTGAAAAGAAAATGCTCAGCTGGTGAGATTATTTATGTACATTCCTACTTCTACACCAGAACTTAATTCACCGAGGTGAGTTCAACCCTCCAATGGAGCTGGGATAGCATTTGGGTGTTGGACCTTATGCCTTCACACTGCTGAAAATTAAAAATTAAAACAACCATGTACGATGAAAAGTCTTCAAGTAAAGAAGTTGATACATGGTGTTGATACAACCTCTATTGCTGGCTTAAGAATAGGCTCATTTACTTAGCCACACGGTCATGGAATGGAAAGGGAAAGTTTGCAGCTACCTATTTTTCATGAGCAGTTTGCTGACCAATATCATCTTGGTCAAGGTAGCCACAAACACTGTCCAATTTCTCAACTTTAAATTTTCAAGACAAAATTGTTGCTGATCTTTTACTACCCATTCTTCAATGGGTTGACCCTCCTGGAAATCTACAACAGGTTCTTCATTATCTGAACTGTGAGAGTCATATATTGGAGAATCTATGGAAAATTATTGGAAGGAATATTTTTGCAACAGACTCTATGTGGTATTTTAGCTTTGGGCTCTTCTTGAAAAACTTTTTGTTGTGAGCTTTTTCCCCACTTGTAGGTAAATAACCCTTTCTGAACCTCCATGACCACCTTGTCCTCCTATAAATAATAAGAATAAAAAATAGGAGGAGGTTATTGACCATGTTCTCCAGGTGAAATATGTGCATCATGGACTAGAGCCTATTTAGTGACTTTTTGGTGGGCTTCCTCTTCTTGTGCAACTTCCCATGAATGGGAGCATGGTGGCTCTACATCACTTGACTCTTCACTAGAGTCGTATTCATCATAGGAAGGGGAAACATCACAATCGGCCTAATTAGAATCTAGAGGGTTTGTTGGTAGCTCAATAAAGTTTCCTTCTTCACTTTCTCACTTAGTGGGTGATGCTTCTTGATGCGAGTAGATGTTTTCCTGGAATGGAGCTCCACAAACATCTCCAGCAGAGTCATCAACCTCAAGAATGTCTTCGTCATTAAAGTATTCACAAAAATCTTCAAATAGAGAATTTGGTGGATATAATTCTTTGTAATAGTGATTGAACACTATATGGAAACTTCTTAGAGAAGATATGCTACCATGAGGTATTGTTCTGTACCAGACTCTAGCATCCTCATCTAAAGACAAAGTGAACAACTTCATTTGTACATATTCAAGAGGAATACCTTATTGCTCCATGCATTCATTAAAGTATTTTAGGTGTTGATGAGGACTTCTCTATGTGTTCCCACTAAATCATAGGTATTCTACTCATGAAACACAGAGACATGATTGGGATAACCAACAATAGAAGATAAATTCAGTGGGGCAAAGTGGTTGACCAGAAATGCAGGAAGGGCTATCTCGAAAACTTCCCTATATGAGTGATTTCAGTTTCAAAAGTAGGGAAAGTTTTTGGCTGTTATAACATAAGAGTGAGTATGGGGCTGCTTGAAAGGTAGGATGATCAAACAGAGATATGGACAGTGGAGTCGCTAGGATGTTTACCATAAAATTGATAGTGGAGTCACTAAGATGAGAGATCTTCAACACACACTTCCCTTAATCACATAACAGAGGAAATGTAAAATTTTGTCGTACCCAGGGAAATGTATTCTAATCCGTTCCCCAGCAACGACACCAAAAAGATGCTGTAGCTAAATCTAGCACCCTATGGCACAAGTGCTGGAGGAGAGATAGAAAGCCTCCTCGAGAGAACCTTTAGGTTTATTATACACTAGTGCATAGGACATATTAAATATAGGAGTGCATGAAAGGTTATATGTGAGGGGTTTGCAGCACTCCAATTTTCATGTAATGAAAGATAATAAGGGCGCTTGGTTCGTTCCTCCAAAGGCATGAGTTATGTATTTCAAGTACTTCCTCACACATATAGTTCCCAGAAGTATCACATAGAATAGTAGAGGTTGATTACTTCCAAGTGGATTACAACTTAATAGGATTTATTGAGTAAATGAGAGAGGATTAGGAGAAAGCATAACTCATCATATAGAGCCCAAAACATCCAGAATTCTATAATGAACACATAGAGCTACAAGCAATGGGAAATTATACACTTGTTTGAGTTACAAGCAGAGATAATGGACTGAAGAAAGGATGGGTGCTATGATTCATATAGAGAAGTTTAAAGATATAATTTCAACCCTTCATTTAGGCATATGCATTAATAAATCAACACACATGGATCTACAAGGAAGCATGAAATCATTTCTAGCATCTATTATAGCATGAATGCAGAGAAGAATATGAACATAATGGAATTAAATAAGAGGATAACATAATATAATACTTAGAAGGGGGAATCACCACCATTTATTTTCTTAGTCTAAAAGATATTCTTGTGTAAAGTACTACAGTCTCAAATACAAGTCATTCTCTTACAAATTTATGAGCCAAATTTGTATCACAGGGTTCAGACCCATCAGGTGAGAAATTCTGGAACCAGCCAACCCTTGTTAAAGTGTTCCTTCCCACTTTTTATAAGAAGAGGGGGAGTTGGAATTAAAATTTACAAAATATATAGGCCAGAGCTCCAACTGTTTTCTAGAATAGCTGTCTCGGCCCATGTAAGGTGTTGTTGCCCAAAATGATTACAATTGGGATTCGATCCCTTCTTGGAAATAAATGGAAATTACAGAAGTAAAAATAAAACTAGAGGATGATGGGGGAAGTCTCCCTTTTGATGTCTCTATGAATAGCCTCTAGTCAAGCCACTTCCATGTTCTGATGTGTTCCTCTGTTGCATAGCTGCTTTCTGTCATTTTTGCCTCTATTGCATGGATGACTAGTTCTGTGGAATAGGGAGTGGGTCGCTGCAAGTGCCTTTCTCGATGGTCCTTTTCTGTGTAGAGGATTGAGCCTCCATGTCAAGCCATTAATTCTTTTGAGTCCCCCCCATATTGATCTACTACCATGCCATACTTCATTCATTGCTTTAGCTACTAACCCATACGCCTTCAATGCCCTCTATTGTACTATCAGGGCCCTGCTGTAATCGAGGATTTTTCCTTTGAAATATTACGAATTTGTGGGCTATGATCCTCGTTAGCCCCCTTTGGTTTAGCCCCTTTCTACTTTTCTTATCATATTTCCAGGGAAAATAATCAGGGGCTTAGACATCAGACACTAATTCCTTCAGGCTCCCATCCTAGGGGCCTTTTTCCTTTGTTACATGGAATCTCGCATCCTGATGCTTGATAGAACTTTACCTTTAGCCTTTTCCCCTTGATACTTGTGATCACCGATCTGCAGGATAGAGTGATGAATGAGCATGCAACTTTTGAAAGGGACAGACCCGACATCCCTATAACTCTAGTGTATAAAATATCGTGTTCGAGGAGTTCCTGCATATCGCAATCGTGGGCCAGGAAGGAACTTCGGTAGAAGAATGAAATTTGTTGTGTGCAATCACTGATTACCGACCTGTAGGGGGGTGACATCATAGTTTCCACATGTCACCCTATGAGTGGTGACATGTGTCACCCAAAAATGCCCCTATAGAACCCCTAAAAATGTTGAATTTGAATGTCATGTGTCCTCCATACTGGCACGTCACTTATGTACTACCATGTCATTGATGACGTCAGTTGCCATGTCATACATATGGGCTAATGGGATTGCACCACGTGGCCCCTTGGAGGAGAGAGAAAATGGCCTACATGGCCTTGGTTTTGTAGGCATTTCCTTTGTTAAATGATTTAGGTCTTTCCACGATGATTTAACATTTTATTGTAAATCGGTGATATCACAAGGTTCTTAAAGTTAGAACCTCACCACTACGCCAATTGCCGATATGAAGGATTTACTGTGATATTGTGGGACTACAATACTGTGGGACTACGGGATTACGGGATCACGGGACTACAATACTGTGAGATCGCAGGACTACAGGACTGTGAGATCGCAATATTGTCGGACCTGTGGGATGTGGGATTGCGATATCGCGGGACTGTGGGACTGGGATATCACAGGAATGCAAGATGCAATATTGCTGATATACAAGATTGTAGGAATGCTGGATTTTCTATGCCCAGGGCCCTCTAATGTGCTCCTCACTTTCATTTCAATACAACAGAACCTCCATCTTCAAGTAGCTCTAACTTTTGATCTAGAAGTCCATTTTTGGACTTCTATATATCGTTGGAAAGCTTATCACGAGAACTATGTAGTGGAGAGAGTATGATTCGAACTTGAGAGATTTAGTGGCTTGGGAAATGGATTTAAAATTAACTTCTTTTCTGCACTCTGGGCAACTAATAACCATATAAAGCATTGAGTGACAACATCAAGCATGCAAAATATTGGGAAAATTAATTGCTTAATTAAAAAAAACTAGTCACCTTGTTACAGATCCATTTGGGCACATCAAATCCCAACATTTAGATCAGTGATTTAGGACTCATCAAACCCTAAAATTAGTTGTTTCATGCCCTAAACAAGTCAACCCTTTAAATGCCTCCTTCCCAGACTATTTCATGACTTAAAGACATCCATAAATTGCCTCTAGAAGGACCAATGCAGGTAATCCCTTATGAAGGTGAGCTGTAGAGCAGCTAAGTCCACTACCAGAGTGCTCTGCAGAGCACTTAGGCTTCCTTTCACCTGTGCTAGGCGAGAATGAGCGAAATTCACATAGGGTTTGGGAATATTCTTATCTTGTGGAGTCATATAGAAGTTTCCCTGTCTTATCAACTCCTATGAGCTCAAAAATGGATGAGGAATGAGTTAAGGATCATCCTATTGTTGGAAATAATACTGAGATGGGGGGGTGAATCAGTATTATCAAACTCTTACCAATTTATACAAATATTTTCAGATCTGACAATTGAAACTTGCATATACCTTCCAAACTTATAATTTAATTTATTCTTCAAATGTTTGTCATTAATCTATATGAGAACCATAGAATAATGAGCAGGAACACAAAATAGACAGTCACACCAAGGAACACAAGATGTAAGGTGGAAACCCAATGTGGCGTGAAAACACCTACCAATGCACTATGTCTTCTATCTTCTTTCAATTAGAAACTTCTTCTTACAATGATTTTGTACTGGTGCAATCTTTAACCAGTATGCAGGCCTGCACCACAGAGAGCTACAACCCTCTCTCATTTTCCAGCTTTCTTCTGGAAGGTAGCTACAACCCCTTAGCTTCCCTTTGTATCTAGCTGAAATACTAGTACATAGTGTGCTGACCTACATAACCTACTGACCTTTCTCTTTCCCTTCCAGGGACACGTTTCATCAATTTTCAA
Source organism: Pinus taeda (assembly GCA_000404065.3). Classification (NCBI taxonomy): domain Eukaryota; kingdom Viridiplantae; phylum Streptophyta; class Pinopsida; order Pinales; family Pinaceae; genus Pinus; species Pinus taeda. The sequence goes on along the minus strand of APFE030625251.1, from coordinate 1,270 downwards.
ACTGGATCCAAAACATCATGTACATGTGCATCACCCAATCTCCTTTAAACAAATAACTTCTCAGAATGTAGTAACCAGAAAATAACACAAGTAACCAGACACAAATTTAAACCTAGATCTCTGTAGAAATAGATAAAAGGCAGCTAAAATATATTTCAAGAAAGGTCTGCAACTTCATCGAAGGAAACCTGCAGATATCCGCACTTCTGCCGTGACGACTCTGTGCAACTCTGCACCTGCTTCTTCTCTGGTTCTGTGCACCTCCGCACTGTGTTGTTGCTGCTCTCTTCAATAGATCTGACTTATAATGCTTCGGTTTCTCCTTGATTGAGATTCAACTATGTCTCACCAACTGATTATCAGAAATTCAGATCTTTCTCTTCTTAAGATTTTCAACACTTGTGATTAGCCAAATGATCTCCTTTCCTTTTTATAGGCTAGGCCTTCACTCAAACCATGACCCAAAACCATTGAGAAAACAATTACCACATACCTAATACTTGGGTTCCAATTATTTTTGGGAATGGCAATACCACGAACCAAAACCATATGATTTAAAAACTTATCAGAATAATTACCATAACCAAACCATAAGAATTTCCCATGTGCGTGTGCTTTCTCTGCGTGAATGCGTGAACTTTTTCTCTGCAATGAAAGTGCGTGAACTTTTCTCTGCATGAAAGGAACTTTTCTCTGGCATGAAAGTGCATCTCTGTGAACTTTTCTTTGCATGAAAGTGCGGTTGAAACTTTTCTTTGCGATGAAAGAAGCATGAAATTTTCTCTGCATGAAAGCGAACTTTTCTCTACATGAAAGTGCCGTGAACTGCGTTGCCACTATAATTTATCATTTGAGATGAGTGGGTTGCCATCAAGTATAACATATGTATCATAATGCCAACAATCTCCCCCTTTGGGCTTGATGGCAACAACAACCAATCACTCTCCCCCTTTGACATCAAGGGAAAAGGGGAGGACTACCATACTCCCCCTGAGTATCTACGAAAGACTCTGAACGAGCTCCCCCTTTGTATATGCTTTGTGCTAAAATGCTTTCTGCAAAAAGATGTTCTACAAGAAAGAACATGACTTCATACATTATAAGTAACCTTCCTATCATCAAGACTCATACATACATCCATCTCCCATCCAAGTGGGAATACACTAGACAGACAAAACGTATTCATCCCAGGCATGGTGAGGAAACCAAAATAGGCCATTACATGACCTTGATATGAAAAGAAGTACATGACATAGAGACAAGAACAATT
>APFE030625245.1:0-17178 GCA_000404065.3 Pinus taeda | reverse complement strand
GTCTTAACACGCCTCAAGGAATGGATGTTGTGTTCAAGTAAAATGATGATTACAAATGAACAAATAGCTGAGTAACATAAGGTAAGGGATATGGAACCTAGTTTTAACAAAATTTAAAGTTGAGAACAGAGAATGTTGTTCACACATTAGTAGAATTAGTTTGTATGCTTGCTGACATGGAAAATAGAAATGTGCCACTAGTCAATGTTATTTCTAGGTAAATACCTCAATTACGACTCCTATGGATACAAATGGAGTTGGGTTAAATGATTTATTATAACTATTTCTTACAAGTAAGATGTGGAGGTAACCACAATAAGGTAAACTATTGAGAAGTATTGTTGTGAGACTCATTGATTTTAAGTACAATATATTATTTCACATAGTGCTCTTAACTCACCATAGTGACTTTATTAACCTTATTATGTTCTTTTAAGCATAAAGAACAAGAAAAGTAAAGGAGGGAACCTTTAAAAAAAAACTAATTGAATTATAAAATTTGATTAAGACTTCTATGTGAAATGATGAGGTGATAAATAATGTGGACGAAATAATGTCCACCTAAGTAATTTAAGAAAAGAGGATGTCAACAAAATGACTATTGTTAAATGGATAATCAATGCCACATGGAGTTAAGAATGTTAATCCTTTTACGAAACCGCATGAACCTAAAGGCTACATGAATTAAGTAATCGACTGACCGAATGAACTGAGTAACATGCTAAAGAATTGATATGTCAGAACAACTCTATGATATATTATTAGAGGAAGTGTGAGATAATTAATAGGCATACTCATGTAAAAAGATAAAAAGTTCCATGAATATATATGGAAACAAATTATGTACAATGTTTATCCATCACTTGCAATGGGACAGGGAAAAGAGCCAAAACTGAAAGTAGGTTGCAATGTGGACTTAGTGTTGAATTGGATTCCACATAATTTAATTACTAGGAAAAAAAAGGTGGACAATCCAAGATGAACATAATTAAGCTACTTGGACATATAGACATCAGTATACTGATGGCAAAGGAAAGAAGTCATCCTAAACTTTACTCATCTAAAACTTATAGTATGCATAACAATTTGATTGAAGATAAAGACATAGTAGTGATAATTATTACAATCTCTAATCAGAGATGAGAACAATTGAATTCTGAATATATCAGTATTATTGATTAGAAGGTAGTGCAAACAGAGTTGATACCTTTGTGGACTTAAATTTGTAGTAGAAATACTTGTAGTGGCCTTTTTCGATTGCTGAAATTGTTGGCTAAATAAAATAATTACTTATCTTGTGGTTATAATGATGCTATTAACTCATATTGAGTACATGTTATTGACCCTTGCTGGGTTGTGATGTATGCTAATGATTTTTCTCGGCATATAAATAACCATTGATGGTGTAGTAATGAATATTGAAATGATCTTTTCTCGGTATATAAATAACAATTGATAGTCTAGTAATGAAGGTTGAAACGATCTATGTATATATGATCTTAAATAAGTATTGATGAGAAACTAATGTGTTAAGGGTAACCTATGTGTGTTATCATTTAGAGGAAATGGTGCCACATAAACAAGTAGTTATTGCATTAAGTGTGGCGAAGGTCCTTCAACTGGGAAAGACTACTTGCACTGCTACACCAAGGGCAGCTTTAAGAAATTTTTTCAAGACAAAAGAATCTTTTCTCTTTAAAAATCTCTTTTTATTTTAGTTATTGTACATTAAAATTTAATATCAATTGAATTGTCTTAAATATAAAATTTAAAACAAAAACAGTTTGAGGCAAAAAAAAATTTAAGACAAAACTTTATATTTAAGACAAAAATATTTGAAGACAAAAACTTTATATCTAAGACAAAAATATTTTAAGAGAGAAGTAGTTTGAGACAAAAATATGTTAAGACAAAACTTTATATTTAAGACAAAAATATTTTGAGACAAAAATTTATATTTAAGAGAAAAGTAGTTTGAGACAAACATTTAAAGACAAAACTTTATATTTAAGACAAAAACAATTTAAGACAAAATTATTTTAAGACAAAAACAATTTAAGACGAAATTAATTTGAGACAAAACTTTATATTTAAGACAAAAAAAGTTTGAGTCAAAAATATTTTAAGACAAAACTTTATATTTAAGACATTGGCCACTTTAGATGAAACCTATTTAAGAAAAATAACAATTAAGACACAAACATATCAATTTAAGACAATATTATCTAACAACTGCAAAATTGACTCTGACAGTGCACCCTAAGTCTGCCATCTTGTACGCAACTATTGTCTTGCGCCTATACCTAGTTTGTTATTTTACTTACCATTCATGTTATCTTATATAAAGACAATGATTTTTTGGGCTCTTTTTTTGTGGGGGTAGTTAACTAAGAAGAATGGGACAACTGTTACTAACAAGATTTATCGGACATCAATTCCTCTTTTGTCGCTTTCATATCTATTGATACGATTAGAGACAACTTGTCTATCATTGCATTCGGCACTGCTACATGGAGGGGGATTTAAAGACAACTTTTTAAGAGAAAAGAAATATTTTGTCTTCAAATTTTCAATACGTAGCACTTGTAAAAAAGATAAAGGTAAAGGATTAGGGGTTTGAGTTTACATTGTTGATGGGTTCTTCAGGAATTGGAGGGATGGAGGTCGAAAAAAGCTGATGGGATTTAGGGCGATGGAGGCCAACAATAGAGGTGTTCTTCATGAGTGGAGTGATGGAGGAACTTTTGATGAACGTGGATAAGTAGTATCATAGTTGGAGTAATTTTTAAGGTCTCCATCAATTTTTCTTTAATATCTATTTTTTTACTGTTTCATTTATTTTGAATGCTACTTCTATCTGTTGGTTGCTATTGTCAACATATTACTATGCTGGAAATATTGACTATCATTGACAACATGGATTAGATTCACTTGAAGGAATATTGAAACATGAGACAATAAATTCTTAATTTGATTTTTCCTTCATTAAATTGAGAAAAAATGAATTTCCACATCAGCATACAACTTGGATGCAATTAAATTGGGTGACATGCCTTGTGTCACCCAATTTACTGAGTAAATTTGAGTTAGAGGAGATAGAGTTTATTTAACCATTTTTTATTGCTAATTTGTATCAATCAAAGTCAATTATCTCAAGTTGTATTCAAGTAAGCTAGTTCTAATTGTTGGAGGAACTCGTGGAAGGTCAGTTGTGAAGTGGGACTTCAGTCAAACTCAGTGATCATCTAGTTAATTGATCAATCATTGAAAAATAACTAGTGCATGCAAAGAATTCGAGTTCCCCAGATTTGGTGGAGATTCCAAGGTAGTGTGACATCAAATGTAGACTAGTCTTGAGTGTGCAAGTGTTGCATGGAATGAGATGATCAACCTTGGGAATTGCGCAATCCATTTTGGAAATTTTCTTAAATACTAGGGAAATAATTTCTCAAGGAATTGTGCAATGAAATAGGGGCTCAAGAAAAGGCATAAATTGACTACTTCTGGGTCAGAGCTTCTCAATGAGTAGAGAGAGATGTTATTCACTTTCAGGTTGTGCTAGTTGAGCAAAGGAATTGTAATGCATATATGTTCATCATATTAATGCAAGCATACATGGGGGTTTTACTAGATTTCTTTCCCCAAGAAAGATACTATGTGCATGTGTGTTATTTCTTATTGCATGTCTAAAATTTTTGTTCTAAGTTGGGAATTAACTTCCATATTGTAGTAGACTAGGTTTTTGTGTTGTAATTTTGATTAAAACTTCATGAGAAGTTGAAAATCTACACCATAATTTCTACATGGTACTAGAACAGGAGTCATATTAGAGTAGGAATTTTGAAGTTGTTTCTCAGGAGGTTCAAATTTCTAGTTCAGTGTGGTAGGATCTCTTTAGAGATGAGAAGATGACGTTCAATGGGTCGAGGCTAGAGTATCCCTTAGAATGCAAATCTGGTTTCATCGCATGGAAGGATCACATGGAGGATGGACTTGATGACAATGGATTTCTAGGATACATCAAGGGAGATGTTACAAAACCAACGAAATATGATGCCGAAAACCTTGCGCAGTGTAACAAAGATCTAACCAAGGTGAGGAGAATAATATTAGAGGGAGTACGAGACCTATTGGAGGGAGTATGAGACCACATTGTCATAATATTTATGGGAGATAAAATACTTATGTAATGTGGTAGACATTGACAAATCTATTACAAAATAGTAGTGACCACAAGGAGCTGGAGCTCAAGGATAAACTTTGAAATATCAAGGTGTAGAATAATGACACTATCCCTCAGTATCTGAGTAGGTTCACACAAGTTCGTTATGACCTTGCAATAGTTGGTGTTATTGTTTCAGAGGATGAGTTGGTAAGACTAGCTCCTCTAGGCCTTCCCAAAAGCTAACATAACTATCAAGATTCATTGAATGGAAGGGAGAAACTACTGAATTGGGAACACTTATGGTCTGATTTGGTATAGGAGGAAATAAGGCATAATACCGGAGTTGTGACCTCATCCAAGGGCGAGGATAAAGAGAAATTTGGATTGGTTTGAAAGGGAAATAAGGGTAAAAGGAATAAATCTCAAACCAAACTAGAATCTAGTCAAGGGGGGAAGAAGAAAGATGTGTCAAAAATTAAATGCTTCCATTATCATGAATGCGGGCACTATGCCATGAAGTGTCCACACAAAAATGCATGCAAGAGGACCTTAGACCGAGGACCATGTAAAACCTTGGCTTCATAGTTTGAGCTTGATTTTACCCTTATCGTATGCATGTCTATCACAGTGATGGGGAATGTGTGGTACTTAGACTCAAGTGCATTGTTCCACATGAGAGGGTGTAAATATTTTTTCAGTGACTTGGAGAAAAAAGATATATAGATGCACATTAAGCCAGGGGATGAAAAAAGTTACAATGTGACTGGAATTGGTACAGTCACCTTTCAAATGGAGTGAGGATACCCTCTCAGCCTCAAGGATGTCACGTTTGTTCTGGGCCTAAAGAAAAATCTCATCTTTGTTACAGTTTTGGAAGACCATGGTTGTGAAGTGATATTCATCAAAGGAAAAGCATTCCTGAGAGACATATACATGGGATAGGTGAATAAGATCGGTGTTGTTGTGAAGAACCTGTATAAGCTAGATGTGGAAGACTGTGTTGCATTAAGCACTAAGGCAGAGAAAGTGCAGGTCGTGATGTCGATGAACTTTGGCACAAAATACTTGGCCATTTTCATCATGGTACCTCGAATATTATACAACAAATAACCACTAGCCTCCCTAAAGGATCACTTAAGAAGTAGGATCTATGCAAAGGATGTACATTGTGGAATACATAAAATCCACATTCCATGATTAGGACAACAAAGCACATGCAATCCTAGAAAGGATCCACTATCATGTTTATGGACATTTCTCGACAACCTCCACTATCAGACACAAATATTTGGTCATTTTTATTGATGACTTCTCATGGAAGTGTTGGATCTTCTTCATGTGGAAGAAAGATGATAAATTCTCCAAGTTCATAGAATTCAAGAAAATGGTTGAAAAAGAAGCTAGCAAGAAGGTGAAGGCTTTGTTGTAGGAGCTTCAACACCCTCCAAAATTTTGGCCTACACTTAAATTTCAGAGCCTACTATGGATATTGTGATCGATCGTTCCTTAGTCACTTATTGGTAAGTTCATGATTGCAAGCTCCCCTTTTCAATCTTAAGAGTCATTCATGCTTTTATATTGACATAGAATGTGTCATCTTTGGGCATGGGGGTTATCGCTTGTCATAGAAAGGGAGGTTTCTTTTTCTTCAATGTGAAGTCTTTATGAGAATGGGTTGTCCTCGCCACATAGAAATGTTTCACACTCATTTCACACACTCTTACACAAGTGTCACTTTTATCATCCCAAAGTATATCATCGGAGCCGCACTCGTCATAAGCTACCAGAAAGGTTGTTGCATTAAGCGAAGTATGTGTTATATGTTCTCGATGGTATATGTTATATCACTAAGAATTCAAGTGTGTGATCGTAGTCAATTTGTATCACTGTTCACATCAGTTCCATTGATCCCACACTTAGCCAAATTTCGAAGTTTCCTTAGCAACCTAGCCTCATCCAACTTTCCTAAACTACGCACTTCACATATGTAACCCTCAAGATTTTTATTTTCCTATTGGAACTGTGAAATGTGAAAAAATCCCAACCTCCCTTAGCATTAAACATTGTGCAGTGGTTTCCTCTAATCTCCTTCCCTTAGCCAGAACCCACTGTCTCCAGATTTCCTGTAGTTTTGTCCCTTGACTACCCTTTCTGCCTTGCATCTTGAAAGTGAGTAGATGTTTCCTCCTAGGGCCTCATCCCATAGTAGTGCCTTTCATCCTAAAATTGTGTAAATCTATCCTCCAAGGGCCTGATATTGCGACAATCACTGCCCACTGAAACTACACAATTATGTCTCTCAGGGGCCATGAAGAAGGATGACATGATAGATGACTCTCAATGAGCTAAGGAGGAAAATAAGCAGACCAAGGAACCCAAGGTATGATAGAATATCAGTACCGCATGAAGACTCCATGTGATTCATAACCCTTTTGAGGATAGGTATGAAAAACAAAGCACATCTTTTCAAATACACCTCTTAGTGTAGCTTAAAAGATTTCTTATCATTGTCGCATTATTCTGTCTTCAATGACATGCATGGTTGCAAGAACTGAAATTCATTACATGTGTTTCCTCTATGTGTCTTTCTCCTTTCACTTGTTCATTACATAGCTTAGAAGATGAAGAGTATTACCACTTGTTTATTTAAGCTACGGAGGTTGTGACCAACATGATCTTATGATTCACCAGGCATGATGAAAGGCATCTTAAGTGGGATGAAAGATGTTTGATGATACGTATATAGTTAGTACACTCCTTTGCATTAATTCTTGCTTTTTATCTTACATGTGCCCTCACTGCATGTTAGATTTGGCTACCTATTGCCAGTAGTCCCTTAGCTCTTTCCTAACAAAGTAGGGGAAGGAATTTCCTTCAATCTAATTTTTTCAAGGCTCTTCATATAAAGTATAGAGCTAAGAGAAGGAGATGTGGAATCTCATTATCAAACTCTTGAAAATAATTTGCATGTTTTAATCTATCGAAACAATTAAGATGCCACTCAACAACATTGTCAATCTTGGAAGACTTAAGAAAGATCACATCTCTAGATACTATAAAATTCTTATTCACTTCATCATAGAGATGGTATTCCTTGGATGTATGAGTACTCAAAGAAGATACTTTGTGACTCCTTGCACTACATTTTTCTATTTGTTCCTTAGGTATGAAGGCATAACAGGAGGAACCAAAAACCCTAAGATGCCTCACCAAAGGAATATGGCCATACCACATTTCATAGCGAGTCTTGTTTCTGATAGCATGAGATGGACACCTATTATTTATATACACAACACATAGAACCACATCATCCCAAAACCTTATGAACTTAACATGTGGACTATTCCAAGTTCATAGTGAAAGTAATACATTCTAGTGAACTGTGTGTTGAAAAATGCAGCAAGAAATTCTAAATTTGATTTTTCCTTGATTAAATTGAAAAAATTCGAATTTCCACATCAACAAACAACTTGGATGTTGTTAACTTGTGTGACATGGCTTATGTCACCTAGTTTACTTAGTAAATTCAAGTTGGAGGAGTTAGAGTTTAGTTCTACATATGCGATTGCTAATTTTTAGCAATAAAGGTCAATTATCTTAGGTTATTACGAGTTAAACTAGTTCTAACTTTTGGAGGAACTAGTGGAAGGTCATTTAAGTAGTGGGACTTCAGTTAAACTGAGTGATCATCTAGTTAACTAATCAATCAACCCAAAATAGTTAGGGCATGGATAGAAGTTGAGTTCCCTAAGATTGGTGGATATTTTGAGGCAGTTTTAATTTCTTGTAGCTCACACAGTTGCAGGAACTTACTATAACCATAGTGGAGGAGGTAGCTTGAGTAGGAGCTTCTTGTAAAATTAGAGAGAGAATGATTGTTGGTAGCATTAATAACCTACCAAAAATTTGTTTTTCACCAGACTTCAATGTTTTGGGCAAGTTTTTGAGGGTGGATAATTTTTTTTATTCTTTTTGGTCATGCACATCCTCACTAACTATCTTGGGAGGTCTGTAATAGTTCCTTGCATGCACGTCCTCACTAAATATGTTTTGGGATGTCTATACTAGTTCCTTGCAAATTTCAATTTGTCAATGCTTAACTACTTATCATCTTAAGTGCTCACAACAGTCTGACAGTTTATGCCACTCTCCAAATCACTATTCTTGAAAGGATCCAACAAAACGACTTGAGAGGAAGATGAGAAGGGAACACTTATTGGAACTAGCCTAGAACTAGTGGAATTGGCTTATCCCAATGGTTTTAGAGTTGGATTAGTACAAATTGGTGTTTCAAATTGGCTAAGGTTGGTCTTGTATTGTACTGATCGTAAAACACCAAAGTGACTAGTTCTCTACTAAACTGACCAATTCTGAAGAATGTAGTGCAACATAGCTAATGACGACAAAATATTATTTTTTTAATAAAAAATAAAATGGAAAAAAAAAATATTTTAACCCTAGGTCCCTACAAAACTTAACCCTAGTAATTAATATTAATACTTAATTTTTAAAGTTAAAGTAAAATTTGACATTCTCCTTATATTTCCTTTTTGAAAAGGAAGGTAAGGATAATGTCAAATTTTACTTTAACTTTTAATATTAACATTAATTGTTTTGGGTTGTTTCAGAGTGGTTCCAACCTCATTCAATTTTGAGAAAGTCAAATTTTAGATCCTATTCAAAACTTAGTGGTGACTGTTTGAACCACTTCTCTGTAATAAGTCCTATACTTTGACTTCCAAATTTTCATGTACATTTATTGCATAGTGATCTTCCTTGTGAGACTTTGCAGCAGAAGTTGATCTTTAATCCATTGCAAGCACTTGACCTAGATTAGGGAACCTTTAGCTACCCCTCCCAATTTGCTCCTCAACAATGAAATTTTATTTGGAAGCAGGCATTCATTTATCCATTAGAGTTCATTTTTTCCACTGTGATAGTCCAACAACACCATTGCTAGCATATGCTTGAAAATCCATCTCATATTTACTACTACCTTATAAACACTCTTAAATCTTGTGTCTCCAATATAAAAGAGAAAGAACAAGAAAGGGTCTTCTTGGCCCTCTTCTCAATCCACAATATGTTTAGTTTCTCTCTTGTGCTTACACTCTAGTATTCTCAGAGCTTTAGAATATAAAATATTAAACAGAGTCTCATGATGTGCATTCAATGAGGCATAATTCACCGTTGCATTGCATCAAATTACTCCTTTGCATGTGGTTGCTCCAAAACTTCCTAAAGCTTTATATGAGGCTCCTCCTTAGCAACTATAAGCTCCTCCTATGGTGGGATACTCAACTCTCACTCTAGAGAGCATCTCATAGCCTTCTCCTCATCAAATTTGACATCTCTCCTCATTACTATCACCCTCGGTGACATCAAATACACCCTATAGTTATGTGGTGTCTCTATGTATCATACAAAGAGTCCCATTTCAGTTGCAGGCTCAAGTTTCTTCCTTCTATGCTTGCAAATGGAACAATACACAGTAGCTCCAAAACATTTGAAATGAGATAAAGTTGGCTTACTCCCATATAAAGATGCAGGTGTGATCATTCCAGGTATTCTATGAGGACTCTTGTTTTTCAAATAAACTTTTTCTTTGCATTCTTATACCCATAGGTGTAATGAAAGACCCTAATCATGTAACATGGCTCTTTCTACTCCCACTATTATTTTATTCCTCCTTTCAACCACCCAATTTTGTTGTGGGTTATGGAGTGTTATTAGTTCTCTTCTAATACCATCTTTAGCACAAAAGCCCTTAAAGGTGTTAGATACATATTCTCCTCCATTATCACTTCTCGGGGCTTTCAATTTTTGACCAATGTCTTTTTAAAACAATGCTTTGAATTCAACAATTTTTTAGAAAACTTCATCCTTCTTTCGCATTAAGAAGATCCAACATTTTATTGAAAATTCGTCAACAAAAATAATATAATACTTTTGTTTTGTTGTAGAGGTTGTAGAAAATTGTCGACATACATTCGAGTGGACTCACTCCAATATTACTCCAGCTTTGTTATCTTGGCCCTAGAAGGTATCTTTGACATATTTCCTAAATGTGCATCAGTTGTAGACATCATGTTGGTCAAGGTTGCATTTCGAGAGACCAGTGGTAGCATGTTGCATGATTTTTAAGGCCCCATGGTGTAAGTGTCCCATGTGTTTGTGCCAGAGTTCTCAAACATCCCAACTTTACACTCCTTCTACCTTCCTATTTAGTGTAGCGTAAGCTTCAACCTCATGTTTGTATAGGTTATTCACACAAAATCCAATATGTTTCACTTTCCTCGTAGCTTCATGTCTTAGAAATGATTTCCCCTTACTGAAAACAACATCATAGCCATGATCCTCCAATACAACTATAGTTAGAGCAAGTTCCTCTTCATCCCAGGTACATACATGACATATTATAGATGAAGATGGGAGTTTGACTCCCTCTTAATGGTTACAATTACAATTCCTTTGTTATTATACCACCCATCATCCCCAATTTCTATGTGCATCTAGAGATCCTTCTCCTCTATGCTACTAAAGAATTTTTTACATCATGTCATATGGAACAAGGCCTCTGAATATAGATACCATGCACTCCCCATTATAGTGGTCTCCATACATGCAATCAGGGTGAAGCCTAATTCGAATTGTGAGGCAAGTCCTTCACCTCTTGTTCCTCTTGAAGGCTTCTTCTTATACTTCTTGTGCAAACACTTTCTTGCATAGTGCCCAAATTCATGGCAGCAAAAACATTTTATCTTGCTCAAGTCCTTCTTCCTTCCATTGTTTAGACTAGTCTTTAGTTTTCTTTGGGCCTTCTTTCCCTTGCCTTTATTGCCATTTCCAACCAAGGAAAAATATCTTCCCCCTCAAATTTGGATGTTATTCCATCTCTAGTATTCAGTTGAATTTCTTCCTACACTAAATCAGATTGAAGTTTCTCCCAATTTGGTAATTTTTCCCTTCCATTTATGGAGTCCCAATAGCTATGTTCAGATTTTATAATCCCTAGAAGGGCTAGGATCACTAGTTCTTTAGAGGGAATATTTTATCCAACTCCTCTAAGTTCATATCGACACTGGATGAACCAGAGAGTAATGTGAAATTATTTCTCTTTTGCACAATAAAATGTTTCTGAGCTTGTCCCTCAATGCCAAATCTATTGGTGTGTTAGGATTCAAAGTAACTTTTCCTTCGCCTAATTCAATTCTAGTACGTGTAATTCAAATCCATTACTTGTAATTTTTTAGATACTACTTGTTATAACATAGTTTGAAATTATACTTGTTGTAGAATATGTTTGTTTCAATGCAGAAAGTATGTAAAAAAAGAGGACTGAAATTACTGAGTTCCATGAAGTTTCTTCCCTTCCCATGATCTTCAAGCCCACTTGAATAAATTTGTGACCCAATCAACTAGGAAAAACCTTTCTAATATCCTAGCCATAAAGAACCTCAACAAATTCCCTAACCTTCTGTGCCGAAGCCCTACTTGCCACCCATAATGTTTTCAAACCATGTGCTGAAATCATCAAGTTCCTATCACCTCTCTTAGCCTCCTTATAGAAACCTTAGTACCCAAACTATTTCAACTTTATTCCTCTCCTCTCTCCCAACAACTTCAACAAACCCAAATATCACAAAATGACTAGAGTTCCTTCTTTCCATCCTCTCCTTCCAAGACTTATTCCCTCTCTTTCTTCAAAATATTTATTACCCATTAATGGTTCTGTTATCACTCAGAATTTTTCCCTAGAAGTTATCAAAAGAAGGAAAAGACCGAGGTAACCACAAATTAGTTTTTTAATGATGTAAAATGGATATTGGATAAACTCGTAAGTCTAAGTGTTCCTCACAGAGGAAAAATGAAAATCCAATGAAGTTCCTAGAACTAGCCCCATTGTAGATATCATCTCATTCTGAATCTACTGCAACTTGAATGGACAAAAATGGACTTGGGATGCGGAAGTTATCATAAAATGAAGCTAGCCTTAATCCTTGAAAAACGGGAAAAATCACCTAAAAATGGGTCCTAAAAGCCCTCTAAGTCTTCAAAAATCCAAAAACTAGAGAAAAGGGAGAACCTTTAAAAAGGGTAGATAACACTAATGGGAGGCAAAAACATGAAGAAATAGTGGAAAGTGGGCTTATCGACAGTCAAAGGCACAATGCACAAGATTCATCAGATTTGGTCGATCAACGGTCTAGATCCGATCATCATATCACAATTGGTGGTGGCAAGTGGAGGATATCAGAGGGAGACATATGATAGGACTAGGCCAATGCGATATTGTGATCGCCGATATTGGCGAATTGCAATCAGCGTTGGCATAGGCCATACCATATGGAAAGACCTCGGGCTTATGTGACATGTGATTGCGACTAGTCGCATCACAATATCACATCAGAACTGCACATAGGAGTGGGGCTACACACACACACACATATATGCGCGATGCAATAATTGAACCCGATATAGCTATAAATGATATTCCAAAAAATTTGAGATCTGTCAAATGACAGTTTCTATGTATTTTCGTGTGTTTTGTTTATTAAATGAAATACAAAGGGAAGCACCGATGCGATGAAAACCGCATCCGAAAGGCTTTGTGAATGAAAATATATAATATTTCAAGTCCGTCAAAAGCCATTTTTATGGGATATTTTAGTGTTTAATGTATTTTTTTATACAAAGGAAACAAGCGAGATTTTGGGTGGCCATAGATGGTAAGTGGTTTTGGTTGGGCTCCGCCCAAGCCCACACACTGGCTGCCACGTGTCCAGGCCTTGGAGAGAGAAAAACACCCTTTTCGGGTGGTTAACCCTTGTACGAGTGAGCTGCCTAAAATGAACCTCAGCTGTTGGATCCATATATCCCAGATCAACAGTGGGCATGCGATAAGCGACACAAAGGCAGACTCGATAGGAGTATAGGGCAGATTTATGGATATTTGAAGTCTGATAAATAGAGATTTGGTGGATTTTTCTCATGTTTTAAAATTTTTCTCTATGTAAACAGAGAATGACTGTTTCTAGGGATTTCAAGTGCTAATGGGTCCATTTCATTACAGAACAGGTGGCCACCATCCCTGAAGGCGTTTAGCAATGATTGCTAACGCTCAGAGTGGGATTCGAGAGGACAGAGGCTAGGAAGCCAGAGAGCCCAGAAGATGAATTTGAATAAACAGTGCGGATTGGATTTTAAGCCACATAATGTTAGAGATAGAGCGGTCATTGCTGAAAGGAAGCCAAAGAGGGAAGAAACTAGTGAAAGCAAGCAGAGGAGAAGCAAAAAGAGAAGCCAAGGGAGTCACTTGGAGGCCAAGTGAAAAGCCAGAGATTTGTAAGATGAGAGAGCCAAAGAAGCCAGAGCTAAAGGGGCCAAAGGCAAGAGCCAGAGCCAGAGCCAAGCTAGAGCTAGACCCGAGAGCTAGAGCAAGAGCGCGAAAGCTGAGAGCTTCAAGAGCCAGGGATAAGATGGTGTCTAAACCCATTGTTTCTGTGTAAAAATAGGATTTGACCCAAGAGCTTGTGAAAATGACTTTTGTATAATCCCAAAGAACCTAGTCGAGTTGACTAGAGCTCATGGAGACGTAGCTCAAGGGTTTTGGGTGACCTCCTAATTAGGTTGTTGTTCTATGTGTTTTGCTTGCTGCTGGATTACTTATTATTATATGTATTTACATATCAGCATGAACAACAGATTTTAAAGCACATAAACAGTCAACAATAAACATAAGCATACACCTTATCTTCAAGCACATATTTAATTCTGCATTGGTTAATCAATAAGACTTGTGGATATTTAAGATTTGCATGTGGGAGAGGTTCTTGTAAGTTAGACAAGAAGCCTAAGTGCCCCATTTTCAGATAAGGTGGTATCAGAGCCAAAGTTTTATTAAACCCACCTTCAAAGGAGGTTATATCAGAATGGTTGATTGACACAACAAAGTTTGCTTGTCTGAAAGGTGTCTGGGCAGTCAAGGGTTGATTGTCTGATTGATGGTATGCTTGTTGCAGTCTGACTATTTCTTGAATTTCAAGAAGTGAAGGGAAAGATATTGATAGCTCAGTCCAGGAAGGACAAGAAGGAAGAAGGGCTGAAGGCATTATTCTATTCCAAAGGATCTCAAATCAATCCTTGAAGCACAAGAGGTTTGTTGCAAAAGGTTGCTTAATAAAGCATTTTATTAATCTTGTTTGAAGTTCTTTTGTTCATTGGTATAATGACAACTTCTACAAGTGAATCCTCAAATTCCTGCTTCATCACAAGACTCTATTATGGAGACTTGAAGCAAGACTTGTTCATCATAATGGACAAGGTGAGAGAAATGTATGAGGATGGAATGAAGAGCAACATACTTAGAGAGCAATTGAATTCCATGAAGGAAGAGAAGCAGTGGCTTTCTGACAAACTACAGGAAATGGAGAGGCAAATTCATATTGCAAATATGAACCTGAAAAGGATTCATGAGTTGGAGTCACAACTCTTTGTTGCCAAAGAAGCCTTGGTCAAGTATCAGCTTGAGGAAGAGGTAAACCATTCTAGGTTGTCTTCAAATTCCTCTAAGAATGCTTATATTAGTTATTTTGAAAAACATACTAGAGGCATAGGTTTCAAGCTAATTTCCAAGATGGGCTATGAAGGAAAAGGCTTGGGAAAGCATGCACAAGGTATTGTTGAACCGATAATGGTTGAGGAAAGGCCTAAGTATTTGGGTCTTGGATATGGATAGTCTTATGGAGAAAGTTCCAAAGCTACCATAAACGCCATTGAAATAGTGCCAAGAAGGATTTTCATTTCATGTCCTCCACCTCAAGAGTGTGAAGATTGTATTTGGGAGGGATGCCATAGATTGAAATATCAATTGCAGGATGCAGGTGTTCAGAAGCACACACTTAAACCAGAGAGTGGTGAAAACTCCAACAAATTTGAAGAGATTGATGGTGTTCCACAGGGAACCACTTATTCATTTGCTTCACCTCCTCATGAAGGCAATAAAGGTGAAAGAGGCTATATAAATATGGTTCTAAACACATTCCTTTTGATTTTGCAAAGAATGGTAAATTTCCACATAAGCATGGGAAAAGAATTGCATGTTCCTTTTGTGGTTTGGATAACCATCATGTTTCTAGATGCTCGAAGATAATGGCCACATACAAGAAAATTTTGAAGAAAAAGAAGAAAAAAGCCAAAGGTCTAGTGGACAAAGCAAATCATGTTGTTAACAGGATGCACATGTGTTGCACTTACTGCCAAAAACAAGGGCATCTTGCTGAAAGGTGTTGGAATTTTAATCCAACAATGCTTCCACAAAAGCTGAGGAAAGTGGAAGGAGAAAATGGTAGAAATGGAAAGGAAGTTTCCATGAATCAAGTGTCTCAGGATGATTCACATGTTGATACTAATGTGCAGACAAAAGAAAGACCCTGGAACTAGATTGGTAAGAAATGGCTAGAGTTCTTTTCCAATTAAGGTTGCATGTCTACTAATGCATCTATTTGCATTTTTGTGGTAACTGAATGCAAGTTGCAGGTCCTTACCAAGAAGGTGAATGGAAAAGTTGAGTAGGAGACTCACTTTATTGCCGCAACATTGTATTTCATTTCAACTTCGAAGGTACAATGTACTTAAGTCAAAATTGAAGGATGAAACACATGCATAATCATGATGTGGATGGACACAGGGATGTTGATGTTTTCCTCGTTTTGAACATGTATGTGTAATTAACTTGTAGGTTTGATTTCTTTGACATGCATGTGATGCAATGTTGACTTGGGAGGAGTTAAATTGGTCTCCAAGATGGAGGGAATGATGAAGTGTTTCATCTTTTGAAAAGAATCCTAATGGTCTTTTTCTACATGCTTGACTTGAAGGGTCATTTGTTTTGAAGGCATGTTTTGTGGGCTTGTTGTCTAGTCCATCATTTGTATGCAGATGTGAGGCATGGAGGTGTTCACAAGTTCTGAAATCTATTTATTTTGCTGAAGAAGGAGTTAGGCCATCCAGTGGTTGTCTGTGTTTCTGTTATTGTTAACAATTGTTGGTGAAAGCTTGTCAAAAAGGTACAAATGAAAGTTTTGTGGAGCAGATGCACTTCACATTTGTTTGATCCACCTTGGATCAATGATTAAGGCAGAGAAGCTCAAACTACCTTCTATGACCATTTCAGCAGGAGTTTTGTAGGAAGGCATGGAGGAAGACAGTTCTTCCTAGGAAGACCAGCCCATCCAAGAAGGGAAGTGGTCAGAAAACTTTGGTTAAGAGGCATTATGCAAGGCAAGTGTAGGGAGGCTAAAAGAAGAGGGCGAGTCACTCTCATTTACTGTTTAGACTAGTATATCAGTCTTTTGGAGACCAAAAGTTCCTTTAGTGGGAAGGCATGATCCAAAATGGATTTTGGATAGACTCCTAAGTCTAAGTGTTCCTCGCAGAGGAAAAATGAAAATCCAAGGAAGTTCTAGGAACTAGCCCCATTGCATATATCGTCTCACTCTGAATCTATTGCAATTTGAAAGGGAAAAAATGGACTTAGGATGCAGAAGTTATCAAAAAATGAAGCTGCCCTTTATCCTTGAAAAAGGGAAAAATGCCCTAAAAATGGATACTAAAAACCCTTTAAGTCTTCAAAAATCCAAAAACTAGCGGAAAGGGAGAACCTTTAAAATGGGTGGATAACACTATCAAGAGGCAAAAACATGAAGAAATAGTGGAAAATAGGCTTATTGGCAGTCAAAGGCACAATGTACAGGAGCTGTCGAATCTGGCCAATCAACGGTCCAGATCCGATTGGCATATCACAATTAGCGGTGGCAAGTAGAGGATATCGGAGGTAGACATACTATAGGACGAGGCCGATACAATATTGCAATCACTGATATCGGTGGATCGCAATCGGCGTTAGCATAGGCCAGACCATATGGAAAGTCCCTGGGCTTATGCGACATGCAATTACGACAAGTTGCATCGTAATATCACATCAGAGCTACACATAGGAGAAAGGATATATA
>APFE030625241.1:2260-60202 GCA_000404065.3 Pinus taeda | reverse complement strand
TTTTTGGTGAAATATTAAAGGGAATCACCACCTATTTTTACGAGTTTGTGCTAATTACATGGTTATTTATCAATTAGAGTGGTAATTAATCATTTTTTGATAGTTATTACATGCTATATTTATTTACATAACAAAAACAACCAACATTAATTGTTCTAAATTCTTTTAGGTGGTATTGGTTGCTTTTCCTCACCCTAAATGTGCATTTGATGTGTTTTTCATCATAAATCATATCTAAATTTTGTAGAAAGTAGTAAGGTTGTCTTGTTTCAAAATATACTCAAGTATACCATCCACCAATGGTATTTGCAATTAGATTTCACTCTTGTGTACATTTCCATCATCAATTCACAAGATATGACAATGTAGCTTCAACATCATCAATCCGTGACCAAATATGTGGCCACGAGATCATAAGAAAGGACCAAACATATCATCATAAAGTAAGATAGGACAATGTATCATCATTCTTCACTATGCCATGTTTCCAAGTATCATCCAACAGATGTAGCAGTAGCATATAACCATGTATTCACAACATCATTCTCTTGGCCCAAATTCTTCGTAAGGAAGAATTATCACACCAACACCATTTCATCAATATGAAACTTAAGCAAACCTAATCAAATTTTAATCATAGTATACGATAAAAATTTCATCATTCAAGAACTTCATAAGAAGAATCACCAAAGAATCGTTATGTATGAAACAAACATAATTCCAACAATGCATTATTAGAAGCATAGAAAATGCTCCCCCTAAACCTATGTGAACTGTTCACTATCAGATCATATAATTTCATGCATCAGTTAGGACATCAAAGTATCTTCATCAGCCAGTCATCCATCAAGGTATCAACAAATTATAAAGACCAAAAGAACTTCTAAATAGCATCAACACACTGTAACCATCAACCATCAGAGCAGAAAAGCCAAACACTAATTGACTGAAGCATATCAGACCCTTCTCATGAGTCTATCCCACTATTTCTTCATGAAACCAAGATATACATGACTGTTCAATTTAGAACTCACGTATACATGCGAATTTTCTTCATAGGATCCGCATACAGAAAGTGAAATACTAAAATTTCATAGTTCAGCTCCCCTTGATTATGTTTTGTCTGTACCTGTGCATTATTACTATACTAGAGACACTATAAGTAGTATAAGCAACATGAAAATAAAAAGCAACCATGGGAGTCATCGTCAAGTCACATATGTATTACTCCCCTTGAACATGAAGAACCAACTGAGTGATGAAATAAAGACCATTTCTAATTTCTGTCTGAGATGTTCAAATGCGTCACATGGAAGAGGTTTTGTAAAAATATCAACAACTTGTTCTTTTGAGGGAACATATTCTAGTTTAACCTTTTGTTCAAGCACCTGTCCTCTTATAAAATCATACTTAATTGGAATATGCTTGGTCTTGGAATTCATAGCTAGATTTTTTGAAATATTAATTACACTTGTATTATCACATAGAATGCAAATGGGTCGAGAATAGTTGATTTGAATATCTTTCAATGTTTGCATCATCCAGAGAATTTGTGTGCAACATGATGCTATAACCACCTATTCTTCTTTTGCAGTAGATAAAGAAATTGAGCTTTGTTTCTTACTGAAAAATGATACCAAGTGGGGCCCCATATACAATTCTCCTCCACTAGTGCTTTTTATATCATCCACATTTCCTTCCCAATCTACATCTATATAAGTATGAAGAGTAAGACTCCATCTTTGGCATACCATAAACCAAAGCCTTGAGTTCCTTATATATATTTGAAGATTCTTTTGATTACCTAAGATGATTTTCCTTTGGGTTGGCCCGAAATCGTCCAACAATCCCAACTACATGCATGAGATCTGGTCTTGTTCCTGCAAGATAACATAGACTTCTGATCATGGATTTATATTCTGGTTCGTTGACTGCAGGAGAATCGTCATGTGAACTGAGACTACATCTTGTCACCATGGGTGTGCAGACTAGTTTAGAATATTCCATTCCATATTTCTTTAGAACTTTCTTAAGGTACTTTGTTTGTGAGAGGAATATGTCATTCTTTGCTTGTTGTACTTGTAAACCAAAAAAGTATGTTAGTTCACCAAGTAAAGACATTTCAAATTCTTGCTACATGACAGAAGAAAACCTTTGGCTCATGGATTCTTCATTGCTACCAACGATGATTTCATCCACATAAACAATAATAATTAAAATTTTACCATCATCCACCTTTATATATAGCTTTTTATCTGCACTCCCCTTAGTGAAGCCTTGTTGTTGAAGATATTTGTCAAGGCAATAATACCATGCACGAGGGGCTGGTTTTAGCCCATATAATGCCTTCTTGAGTTTGCAAACAAGTTTTTCATAATTTCCTAGAATAAACCCTTCAGTTTGTTCAATATAGACTTGTTCTTCTAGGTCCTCATTCAAAATTGCAACTTTAACATCCATTTGATAGACTTTGAAATTACAAAAGCTTGAAAAGGCAAGAAACATTCTTATGACTTCAAGTCTGGATATAGGTGCAAATGTTTCTTCAAAGTCTACTCTTTCTTGTTAAGCATAACCTTTGTAACCGAGTCTTGCTTTATTTATAATTACTTCTCCATTCTTGTTTATTTTATTTTTAAATGCCCATTTCGTCCCAACAACATTCTTATCATGGGGTCTAGGAACTAATTCCCAAGTGTGATTCTTTTCTATCTAGTCAAGTTCTTCATGCATAACATTAACCCAACATTCATCCTTTCTAGCTTGATTTAAAATTTTCGGTTCAATTGTGGATAGTAAGGCTAGATGACTCGCAGTTACAACAAGATTTCTTCTAGTTTGTATTCCAGATTCCTTACCACCTAGAATTTGAGATTCTAGATGGTTTTTCTGAACATACCTTGATGGAGTCTTTTCTGGTTCTTTTGTGTTGTCACTTCTTTCATCTAACACTTCATTGATTCTTTCTTCCTCACTATTTTGGCTAGATGTAAGAGGATCTTCATCATCTATTGGTGCTTCCTTTTTGATACGTGTGGATTCTTCATCAATCACAACATCAATGCATTCAACAATATTTTTAAGTCTTTTATTGTAACATTTATATCCTTTTCTTCTAGAGGATTACCTAAGAAGAAATCCTTCATCAGCTCGAGCTTCAAAATTTCCAATTTTATCATTATTATTCTTTATATAACGCTTACTTCCAAAAAATCTGAAGTGCTTAATAGTTGGGGGTTTACCCTATCAAAGTTCATAAGGTGTTTTATCACTATTCACATAGATATGAGCTTTGTTAAGAATATTTACCTTTTCTTGTGGTGCTTCACCCCAGAAGTTATGAGATGTCTTGGACCCATTGAGCATGAAACATGCCATTTGTTAAATTGTTCTATTCATTCATTCTGCTACCCATTTTGTTGACTCCTAGCTATAGAAAATTGCTTCTTGATTCCATGTTAATCACAAAAGTTGGAAAATTCGTTTGATATGTATTCTCCTCCCTTGTCAGAGCTGAGAAATTTTATTTTCAACTATGACTCATTCTCTACTAAATCTTTGAAGACCTTTTAGATTTATCAAACACTTCATCTATATACTTCAATAAACCAATCCATCACATTCTACATTCTAGTAAGACAATCAATACATAATATCAAATATTGTTCACCTCTGAGTGATTTTTTCTTTACTAGCCCACATAAATCAATATGAATAAGTTCAATAGGCCTACTTGAAAAGCCTTCTTTGGCATTGAATTGTACCCGGGTTTGCTTACCAAATTGACATGATTTTCATATGGTATTGTCTAGTAGAGAGATGTTTGGAAAATCACAAACTGCTCCTAGCTTGCTTGAATTATGTAATTGACTAAAGATTATATGTCTCGATCTTTTGTGCCATAACCAACCTTCTTATGCTTTTCTTAAGTAACATTGTTCAAGACCGCCTTCCAAGACATAGACATTACATAGATTTCTTGTTCCTTTTATTATGGTCTTTCCTGTATCGATACTTTGAACTACACAATTATTTGATCTGAAAAACAACTTCATTCCCTTGATCACACATCTGGATGACACTTAAAAAGTTATGCTTCAATCCATCAACAAATAAAACATTTACAACTTTAACCTTTTATTTTAACATAACAGTTCCTTTTCCTTTGATAGTAGCAAGTTTATTGTTTCCGAAGGTTACATTCTTTTCTTTATTTATTTCATTAAGAGACATAAACTTATTTTTATGACCTGTCATGTGTTTTTAGCATCCACTACCAATGTACCACCAATTTTCTTGATCCCCTGCATATAAAGCTAAACCACAGTTCTCAAATTCAATGTTTTTCTTCTTCCATACCTTATATGTTGTTTTCATTTGCTTATCCTAAGATATTGATCGTCCTTTGCTCCTGCATTCAAATCCTTTATGCCCAAAGTTATTGCAAAGGGAGAATTCAGTTTCATATTAAGGAGGAGAGAAGGCATTATGAGAGTATTTCTCATTCTTTTGTTTTCTTTCTTCCCTAGTCATGATAGTTTTGTTAGCAACACTTTGAGAAACCTTATGACCAAAATTGTGACAAGAAAAACATTGTCCATTAAAGTAGAATCGTCAGTGAGCATATACCTTCTAGCGTTGTTCTTTTGATTGAGCCGATAAGAATTTACCTAGGAGGTATTTGGTGCTTTGTTCTTTTGTTGTAGGATGAAGTGATGTTGATTGCTTCCTTTTACTGCATTAAGAAAGGTTCCTATTTCTGTATTTGGTCCTTTATTCTTTTGTTGTATGATAGAGTGATGTTAACTTCTTTCTTTTACTGCATTAAGATAACTTCCTATTTTTGTAGAAGACTTTAAAGTATTTGATGTTTCTTCATGGTATCCAAGACCTATCTTTATAAGAAGTGAGCATTAAACCTTATGATTTCATCCAAGGTTTTAGATCCTTTAGCATATCTAAGATTACGACTTTTTTCTTTCTCAAGCTCTTTCCTTAGACTGACTATTTCACATTCTAGCTTCTCATTATTCTCTTCCTTTTCTATGATTTTTTTCTTCAAAGTTTCTTTTGCTAATTTAGCTTCTTATAAACAAATCTTAAGTTGAGATATTTCCTCAATAAAAATATCATTTTCTTCTAGGGAATCCACGAAATTATCATTAGACTCATCTTCAAATGCCATAAGTAATTGACAGTCTTGATCAAACTCATATTCTTCATCATTATAATTTTTTCATAGACAAGGAAATGGATCACATTTAGAAAAAAAATCCATATCTAATAGTGCTTCTAAATATCTACTTCCATTCACTATTTTCTTCCTTTGAGTTTCTTTCTTCTTTCCCATTGTCTTGACGAATCTCCTTCAAGTGACCAAGCTTCTACCAAAGGACCCCCTCTGATACCAATTATTGGGAAAAATACTGGGGGTGGAGGTGAATTAGTATTTTCAAATCATAAACTTTTCAATTTCATTTTTTGATTTCTCTATGCAACTTTACTGAAGGGAACCAGCGTGTGTACGTGACTGTTCTTAAGACAATTAGCATATATCCATAAAACTTATGTTTAAGTTAATTCATCATATGTTTATCTTGAGCCAGTGAATTAGTACTTTATTAAACATTAGATAGGTAGTAAACATGTGCAGTAAGAACAAAATAAACCATCACAATAAGAAACACACATGTACACCAAGATTTAAGGTGGAAAACCAATGTGGGAAAACACGACTTGTTGTTGTCGTCTCTGTCTTATTTTTAATATAAAGAAAATATTTTACAATCTTGTACTGGAGGAGACTCATACCAGTACGCTGACGCCCAACTATAGAAGGTTACAACCTTAAATCATTCTCCATCTCCTACTGGAAGGGAGCTCCAAGCCCCTAAATCTTGTATTAGCGTAAACTCATACCAGTACACAGACACCCACCTGCAGAAAGTTACAACCTTCGCTCGTTTTCCAACTCCTACAAGAAGGGTGCTCCAACTCCTTAATCTTATTTACTAGCCACCACTGGAAGGAAGCTCCAACTCCCTCATCTCCGAGGACCACATTTCATAAATTTTCATAATGGATCGACCTACCACACAACATCATAAATTATAGGCCATGTTTCATCAGTTTTTCAGAGTGGACCCACTACCAAGATTTAAGCTCAAAATAAATCATCAAAATTGAAACTTATATCTGTAACTCAACCATTGACCCAACCAATTAGTAAACCAACAAAACGAGCCAATCACTGAAACCCGATCATTGAATTAACCAAAACTCAACCAATCAACTAGAAAAGTCATATCATTGTAACCAGAATAATAAACATCATACTTCATATCACAAAAATTAGATTATGTTACTACAAACTTTAATCAACAATTTGTCAAAATATGTACGCTTACTTTGTAGTAGCAAACCAGCATGTGTATGCACTTTTTATGAAGCATACATGTGTACATATCTTCAACCACTACAACCTGAAAACTGAACCACTATTACTCTGAAACAAACACTAAATCATACACAAATTTACTGCATCATTCGGAAATAATCTCAGAAGTTTCTCTAATCTTCAATCATAATCAACAAGTAACTTCAACATTCTTCAATCAATAAATCCATAACACAAACATCATTGTTTAAGCCCAAATCATAAAAAAAAACTTCATTGACAAAAAACATAAACACATCAAAACTAATTAAACTGATCAGACACCATTTTCATCAAAACCTACTTTCTATATGTGCTTTCTTCAAAGAATATTCGTGTGTGTATGCACTTTTTAGGAAACAAACCCACATGTACATGACTTACTAGAATCGCAATAGTGTGTGTATGTGCCTTGCAGGTTATAAAACTCATGTACAAATATGGAAATTCAGAAGAAAATATTTGGTGAAACACAGAACTTTAGACTTAGCCAGATCTCGACATACACTGAAAATCACGTGTTAAGACGCTATTAACCCAAACCAAATCATCTCATAATCATGATTGTCATCTTAGATCTATTGGATCTGATCCATTATCAAATTTATGGGTGCATACTTAGTTTTAGATCAAGAAAAACATCAATATCCCATTACATGCATATTTGCTTCAATTCTAACTATTCATAAGATTTCCATCACTTCACACACTACCACTTTGATCTTCATCACCTTATATAGCTTACCCTTTCTCCAATACCACAGGTCAAAACCATACTCCAATCGATGGTTTTCTTAGACAGGATCAAGAATTTAAGAAAGGTATTGCAAATAACAACCTATACATAAAGTTTGAAGATGATCATATACTAATTGTAGTAGTGTATGTGGACGACATAATCTTTGGCAGCGACCTGGAACAATTGGGACATCAATTCGAAAACTGTATGCATATAGAGTTCAAGATGTCCATGACCAGAGAATCATCCTTCTTCATTGGATTGCAAATTACTCAGTAAAAATGGGGCATTTATCTCCCAATCCAAGTACCTAAGAGAAACTATAAAGAATTTTTGGTTGCAAGATTGCAAGCAAGTTAGCACGCATATGGTTATAGGCTATAAATTGTGCAAAGAAGACGCGACATCACTGGTAAATCAGAATAAGTACAGATCAATGATAGGAAGCTTGTTGTGTCCCACAACTTTGTGACCATACATCATGCAATAAGTGGGCCTTGTGGCTAGATTCCAAGCTTTCCCTCATGAAATTCATGTCATCGTTGTTAAAAATATTTTCAAATATCTCCGAGGAACAACTGATTATGGACTGTGGTATGCTATAATAATAGAGTTTAAGTTGAATGCCTATACTGATGCTAATTTGGTATTAGTATTGATGATAGGAAGATCACCTCTAGCGAAACAATCTTTTTTGGAAACTGCTTAGTGTCCTAGGTCAGTAAGAAACAAGACTCCATTTATTTTTTAGTTGTTGAAGCAAAATATATTTTAGCTACCACTTGTTGCTCGAAAATTCTATGGATGAAGTAGACCTTGAAGGAAATTAAGGTAGAGTACACTAATCCCATTCCAATCATGTGTGATAATAATAGTGTCTTGTCATGCACTCAAAGACCAAGCACATCCCTATCAAGTTCCATTCCTTATGAGATCAAGTTGCAGCTAGCGTTGTTCAACTTGAATATGTAGCCACTAAAGACCAACTTGCAGAAATATTTACAAAGCCACTAGCAAGAGAACCCTTTGAATATCTCAGGTAGAAGATAGGGTTTTGAATCCTCCTCCCACATGACTCAATTATAATGTGTGCTGGAAGCTACTCATCATGTGGGATCAATTGAAGAGTAGGCTGCAATAGTTTAGGGGGAGTTTTCAAGAGCATCCTTTTCCATTAATGCCTAAGGGGGAGAATATTTTTGGTGCATCAGAGAAGAACAACAATGAAGAAGACCATGCCCAATTTCAGGGGGAGGTTATGTTGTTGCCATCAATGCTAAAGAGGCAGATTTTTGGACAATTGAAATTGTCTGATTGATTGGTGGCACTTGGTATGTTGGCATCGATGTCAACCAGACTGACATTGAGGTTAGAAGCAATAGATGTTAGCATTTATGTGATCATTTTTGTTCTAGGGGGATTCCCATGGTTGCTGCAGTCTCTGGTAGAGAATCGTCATAGTAGAAGACCTATTGTAAAATCCACAAAAAGATGACTATGTTTTCCAGTGAGTCCAGGATTCTAGGAATAAGAAGAAGATTCAAAGTGTAAAGAATGGAAGAGAGTTTGAGCCATGTTTCAGGTAGAGAATGGGCTCAAGGATTTCCTCAGACCTTCTCCACAGGAAATTTCTTTGAGAAATATTTCCAATAGTATGTGGAAGTCCATAAATAAATCTCGGGATCAAAAGTTATTAATAGACGAAGTAAATATCTTTATGTCCTTAGGAGTAGGCCGAATTTCGAAAACTCAGAATGAGGGAAGTAAGTCAAATATCAAAACCTAAAATTTCAAAAATTCATAACTTTGGAGGGTCAGAGTCTCAGGACCTCAGAGGGTTGGAATCTCGAAATGTCAGAAGGTTAGAATATTGGAAGCAGGCTGAATATCAAAACCTCAAATTTCAAAACTTCAGAACTTCAGAGGGTTGGAGTCTCAAAACCTTGGAGCATTGGAATATCAAGACGTTGAAAAGTCAAAATATTAGAACCTCGAATTTTAGAACCTTGAAAGCCCGTAACTTTTTATTAATGAATTCTTTTAAAAGCACCAAGTGTTGCGGGGAGCAGGGATTTACAAAGGAAATAGTTTGCAAAACTAAGGATCGAGGGACCCTTTCTCTCTCATCGGGCAAGACACATGGTAGCAGTTAAGGCCCTAAGGAGATGATGGTGGTAGATGACATCAGCATGACATGGTTGTACAAATTACATGTGACAGTCAGATTCAACATTATTGAGTGGCCTAATGGGGAAAATCCTGGTGACATGTGTCACCATTAAGGAAACACCATGTGGGGTTGATGAAAATAGCATGATGTCACCCTAGAAGTATATTTTAGAGGTTGTAGATTTCGTAGCTCCTTTATAATTTTACTTTGAGAAAGTTCTGATATCAAGGAGCTTTCGATGTTGTTTGTGTTTGGTCATGGAGTCCATAGAACCAAATGTGTAGATCTAGAACACAAGGAGATAGGCCCACAGCAGGATACTGAAGGGCTTATCACCTTAGTGCTGTGAAACTAGTCACAACACCCAGTCCTCTGGTGGAAAAAAGATAAGAGGTGAATAAAAAAGGCTAAAGGCTAGGCTCAGAATCTTGTGATCTCGTAATACCCTGAAACATATTCACCTTAATAAAGTTAGGAGATGTGGGGCTCTAAAATTGTAGCACAAAGGTGTATGAAGGCTAAATGAGTTGGTAGATAGTATTAAATGTGCGCAAAAGAGTTAGTCATTAGAAAAAATAAGGATTGGCAAGATCACTAAGTTAAGGGCGACGAGGATCACAGTTTAGAGAAACCATGCTGAAGTACATTTCAAGCTCTGTACGAAATTAATAAGCATGGAAGAATCTCCTAGGAGTACACACTAACTGAGATTTAATTCTCAGCATGGAGAATCACACAGTGACCCATTCTCTAAATTGATTATGTTACAACTGTAGCTTTTGAGTAGTTGAGCAGGAGAAAATGCTAAAAATCCCATGCTCCACATTTAATATGGTAGCAATAGCAAGAATTCAGATGGTACAACAATATGGAGGTCCATTCATAGATTACACACTCAGGTTGTGTGTATAATAGGTTGATGTTTGTCAGGGACTGTGTCATTCACTGTGTAACAAGTGAACAAAACCTGTGATTGCAGAAGAGGAAATTGGTGGAATACATTGTTGTGAAAGCTGAATTGTGTGGAGTCGATTATGCGAAAGTTGTGGAAGTGGCCCAAGTGTTAAAATGAGACATAGTGCTGAAGAGGGGTATGATTATAGCTGAAGGAGAAACAAGGAGCACCGTTCAAAGGAAATCTGCAGTGTTAAAGGGAAGAGGGTGGCACTGTAGTGAATCATATTTGTATTTCTTTATAAATGTATTTTCCCTTGTTTTCAATTTGAAAATTGTATAAAAGGTAGAAAATTGGCTAGAGCGGGTAGGGTCCTGTATTCATAAGAGGTTGGGGCCTCTTGGAAAGTAGGTGATTTCTATCTTAAGGAGGTCGGTTCCTCCTGTGAGTGGGTGCTCACAAAAAAAATGATGTAATTAAGTAGGTGCTTAATTCACATCGTAACAACAAACAAATTGGTGGTTTTTTCCCTTTGGGTTTCCATGGAAAAAACACTTGCGTCAATATGTGTATGATGCTCTTGTGATGGATTGTATGTACATGTGAATGCCTTGTATTGTTGTTCATTTGTATTTTGTTTGAATTCTCTCACAAGAAACTGACAATAGAGGAAATAATTAAAGACTTATTCATAAACGTTTTAAGAACCTCACTATTACTGATTCACCCCCCCTCTCAGTAATTCCTTATTCCAACACATGCATAAACATGCAATAAGAAAAACCACAAATACACATTAATTTATAGGGGAACCCAACTAGGAAAAACCCCTCAAGCCTCTTTGCATTAATCAATTGAATATAGAAACTATTACAATTTCTAGCTCCAACTCTGAGCTCAACTTGCAAAAGAATTATTTTTCTCCTTGCTCAAAATGAACATCTTTGGCCAAAACTTAGCCAAATATCAGCTCACCTAGCCTCCTATTTCCTTGCATAAATCCCGGGGAAATTATCCCCTATTATTTATGAATTTCCTCCAAATTGATTGTGCAATTCACAAGTATTGATCTTCTAATTGATGCAACACTTGTACACTCAAAACTAGTCTACATTTGATGTTACACTACCTTGTCATCTCCACTTCAGTTAAGGAATTCAAATTCCTCGCATGCACTAGATATTTTGGGCGGATTGATTAGTTAACTGACATATCTCTGACTTATACTATTGTCTCATTGCATAATTAACCTTCAACTGAATCTATCAATAGTTAGAGGTCAGTTAAATGAATACAATTAAAAATAACTAAACTAAATTACTAAAATTTAGCAACCGCACATGCATAAATGAACTCCAAGTCCTCTAATTCAAATTTATTGAGTTAATTGAGTGAAAATATCCATTCCACACTAGTTAAATGCCTCCAAGTTGTCCTGATGATGTGGAAATTCGATTTTACTCAATCTGACTAAGACTAAATTCAAATAGAGCCTTTCTTGCTACATTTTTTCAACACTCCCTCTTAGCAAGAAAGAGATTTTTCACCACTTGTATCTTGCACCTATGGAATTCAAATTTACCTCTTGATAATTCCTTTTTCAAGATGTCAACATCTTTTTCCTCAGTTGGAATGTACTATAGCAACATAATTCTCCTCAGCATACAATCCTACAAATGATTATTTTGAATATCAATGTGCTAGGACCTATCATGAAAAACTAGACTCTCAGAGAGCTTAATACAACTTTGATGATCACAATATATCATTTTCGAATCCATCTCTTGACTAAAAATACCCACAAGTATTTTCCTCACCCATATGGCCTCACATGTTGCTTGACTTGTAACCATGTATTCAACCTCTATTGAGTTGAGCATCACAGACCTCTACTTCATGTTGTATCAAGAAATACTAGTGGACCCAACACTAAGGATAGAACCTGAAGTACTTTTCCTATACACTAGTACAAAATGGCTAATCAATTACTAAAAAAATGACTAAAATTTGCATATAAACGACCATTTTTCAGTCGATGACCAATAGTATCTAATTTATAGTATCTTATAACGCGACCAACTTTTAGTCATTGTTAGTTTAGTCATTAATTGCTTTTCTCAATTTTATCATCTAGTAGTATATTTAGTCATAAATTTGATCATTAATTTAGTCAATGATTTAGTTCTTAATTGCCAAAATTATTGACCAAATATACGACAAAATATATTACTATATGATCACCTTAGAAAACCGATTAATGACCAAAGAAATATGACCAAAATGTTGGTCGTGTTATAAGATATTGTAAATTAGCTACTAATAGTCACATATATCTAAATTTTAGTCATCGTTTGAAACCAATTAATGACCAAAGAAATATGACTATTTTTTTGTCATGTTATAAGATACTATAAATTAGCTACTAATAGTCATATATATGCAAAATTTAGTCATCATTTGAAACTAGTTACTGACCAAAGAAATATTACTAGATTTCGGTCGTGTTTTAAGATATTGCAAATTAGCGACTAATAGTCGTATATATGCAAAATTTAGTCATCATTTGTAATCACAAATTTATCATTTGCATCAGTCATTTATCTTTTCTTAGTAGTTTCATATTCATTATATAAACAACTAATTTAGTAGTTTATATTCATTTCATTTACTTTCATTAATAATCATTATAAATGACTAATTTAGTCGTATATTCATTTTAATTATGTTTATCATTAATCAGTATAAAATACTAATTTAGTAATTTTAGATTGATTTTATGTGTTCATTATTAATCAACATAAATTAATTAATATGACTGCGACTAAATTAAAAAAATTTCATACACTGTCATACAAAGTTACATATGTTAATTACAATATTAAACAATATCTAGTGCAACTATAAATAATTCCAACCACAAAAATTATATTATATGAAATGTCAAGTATTACAATATGAGTTTCCAACTTAATATTGGTTGGACTACAATTTACACATGAAATATTGTTTCATCACTTCAAAACATTAACATTATGTTGCCAAAGCATTGCAGGTGAATTCACCAACTCTGAAGACTTGACCATCAGTCTCTATGTGTGTGTCTTATGCAGGATATTGGCTCTAAGGGCATCACTAGCCTAATTCTCTTCTCTCTCTCTCTTTTCATTTGTCATTCCAGTTTTATTGTTCTCTTCTTTCTTTAAAACCTGCTTCTTACCATCAATTTTGAGTTCCTGTTCTGAAAACAAAATAAGATACAATGTAGAGTATAAGACATGAAAGAGGATGAATACTATAATATAAATTAAAGTATACTATAAAGGATTTATACCACATATACCTCAACATCAGCAATGTTAGAGCCATTTTTTCCCCATAAAAGCAAGAAAATCGAACAATTTTTCTTCAGTTGGGTGATAATGGCATCTATGTGGCCAGATGACCTGTATAAAAATGGAAAATAAAATGGCATCATAGAAAAGAACACCTTAGTAACTTAGTATTCAACCTCCAGGGAAAGCTTAGGCACAATCATGTCAATTAAGTTAAATGCTAAAAAGATCAAGTTGTAGATAACTTGTGAAAACAAGTAGTTTGAGGTGTGATGTCTAATCTTTGTCATTTTATTTGCAACAACATTTCATTCTCTAACGCGTGAACTTTTTCAAGTATATAAACAACATGTGCTCAAATAACAACATGAAATTAAACTTTTCTAATAGACACGAAAATATTTTAACACTAAACAACTAAAAGGATTTCAATCAATTAAAGTGTAATACTAATTTCATCTTCAAGCTTTGGTTTTTGTTTAAATGGACATGATACCAAGTATTTTCAACTTCATAGTTTAAAGACAACAAAATCAAAAGAAATATTCAAAATACAATCAAACAATAAAGAGAGGATATCATGGAATAAACATTGCGATTATAAAAAAAATTGTTTACCTGTTCACCGATGTCTTGTCTAACATTCCTAAAATATTTTCTTGTCCAAAATAACCATGAGGTGAAATAATCACAACATTAGAAACCATAGCAATGCCTACTAGAAACTCGAACACGTTTTCTTTAGTTGGGAAATAGTGGCCACCATGTGGCTAGATGACATGTATAAAGAAAGAAAATAAAACGTCACCATAGAAAAGAACGCCTTAGGAATTTAGTATTCAACCTTAAGAACAATCTTAGGCATAATCGTGCAAACTAGGTTACACATTCTAAGGGCCAAGTGGTGAATTAGCATACCATATTTCCAGCTCTCCATTTTTTATTGCACCAAACCGACTAATATGTAATCCAAAAAGCCAATAATTTTCATTATAGTGGATCAAGAAAGTTTGTACAAACAACTTCTTAAGAAGCACCTTATCCATTCTCCACTAAAGAGGAAAATTCAATGCCCAGTAAAGATGAAGATCCCCTTTCTATCTACTCTCAGGAATCATGTATATCTGCATATACAAAACAACAACGTAAGAGGAAAGTGCGTAGAATATATCTCTATATATATATATATATATATATATATATTATATATATTATATATATATATATATATTATTATATTATATATATATATATATATATATATATATAGATATATATATATATAATTGAAATAGATGACAACGATGACATAATGAGAAAAATGAATGAAAATTAAGAAACTTGATTTATTTGCATAAGGAAATCGTTAGGCCAAAATCAAAAACAAATCTCAAGGTTTACACAAGAAAAATGACACCCTTCTTACCATTTTGTTAATACTAGTGCTCCTAAGCATCATCAAGTTGTTGTTACTAAAAAGTGTTCTTATTTTAAAGTGTACCCTAAAGAGGATGATAAAGGGAAAAATGCACATGATTTCAAATTAACAAATTTAAAACAAGCCAACAAATAATGTTGATCTTTCTAGGTTCATGAAACATTGTTTCAATATTAACAACCTTATTTACAAAGAAAAGATGAATTAACCAAAATCTCAAGGAATGCATTTGTTCTTTCACCGCATCACAATATTTTGCTATAAAAGTTTAGCAATTAATCCTGATGTTGCTCAAAATTTTCACAAAACTATTTAATAAACAAATTGTCTCATTTATATTTGACAACATGAAGTTTGAAAAGTGCAAATTGATTTTGATTTAAAGTTGGTGAGACTCAGATCTTGAACATAATTCTGTGTTTACTACGCACCCATTTTCTCATCATGGAATATGAGGTTCACACCAACCACTTTGAGAACTCTATATTGCAAACACCATAACCTGGGACTTTGCCATGATCACAATGGGGAGGGTGAATGTTAAAACCCCATTAGCTTACCTATACGTACCCTAAGAAGAGAGGTCCTACCCATTTAGGTATTGGCTCATTCAGCATGTAAATATCAATAACATCAAAGAGAAAATGCAAACAAAGGCTGTAAGAAATGCATGTATTAATAAGAATCTTACACTTAAAGTGATATCATAATTGTATAGAAGTTACCTAGATTTCAAGAAGTCAACTTTTAGTTCTAATTAAATAGGAACCCCAATCAAACATCCTTCACTTCCAAACAGATGTTTATGAAATCACATTAATAAGATATATATTTCCTCACCTACCTATCATAGTGAAAATCATAAGGATAAGAAAGATGAAACTTGTCATCTAAAGTAATGCCTAAATGTTTCCAAGTGGCTCTTGATTAATGTTCTTTTCCACACCAATGTTTCCTAACATTGTGATAGTGTTCATTGTCTCAAGGAATAGGTATAGAACATCTCCCATTACATCAACACCATATGAATCAGTTTTATGATGAACAAGCTAACTACCATCTTAAGTACTTTGATTGAAAAAATTCAATCCTAAGGTAACTATCTAGAAACCATATAACAACTTGTAGTTTTAGTATTCTACCACAACTGGCCAAACTTACAAATAGAAAAGCATCGAAACACAG
The DNA here is from genome assembly GCA_000404065.3 of Pinus taeda. Taxonomy (NCBI): domain Eukaryota; kingdom Viridiplantae; phylum Streptophyta; class Pinopsida; order Pinales; family Pinaceae; genus Pinus; species Pinus taeda. The sequence continues at coordinate 44,007 of APFE030625241.1, read as the reverse complement.
TCGACCATTATGACCCAATCCATTAAAATTCAAGAAATATAAAGAATAAATAGTTGGAACATTTTCACAAAGCATCAAAGTTTGATCCTACATATTGTATTGAGATGTGCTTCCATTTATTGAAGGTCTTATGTGAAAATGGAAAACTCAAAAAATAAGATGGTGGTTATAATAGCACTTAAGATACAATTTTCATATCCTTTATAACTTTGGAAAAATGAATGCATGGGGACAACGAGACAAATGTCAGATAACTTAAATGGAAAAGTATAGAAACATGGTCAACCACGGTCCCAATCCATCAAACTCCAAGAAATATAAAGAATAAATAATTGGTTCATTTTCACAAAGCCTCAAATTTTGATCCTACATATTGTATTGAGGAGTGCTTCCATTTATTGAAGATCTTAAATGAAAATGGAAAACTCAAAAAATAAGAGGGCAGATTTAATAGAACATGAGATACAATTCCATGTCCCTTTTATTATACTTTATAACTTTGAAAAAATGAATGAATGGAAAATAAAGGGTAAGGAAGATGTGAGGTAAATTAGTAACTAAAGCAATTTTGCATGGTGAACCCAAGGATAAAATCAAGAGAGGGAAGTAAAAGGATGTCAACTTTCAAATGATAAGTGGGAAAAAGGGGCAAATCTCTATTTTTTGAAGAAATTAATGCACTGCATACAAAATCCTACAACTTGTGAACGACTTGGGATATTTTGCATGGTGTTTCAAGGGAAGGGTTTCAAATATGGCTAGAAGTTAACCCCAAATTTCAATGGGACAACCAAAAATAATTTTAAAGTAATATAAAATTTAAAAACAAAGATTCTAGAACATAGTGCTATAATATAAGTCAATAAAAGTAACCGCCATAGATAATAGATCTAATGTAACTCAATAAAAGTAACAAGTCTTAGATAACAGATCTTCAATATCATGTCTAAATAGATATTATAACTCTCCCAAAAGAAAGAGTTGATATAGGGTACACAAACCTACCAAACATGGGAGTGAAAATTGTGAAGGAAATTAGCCCTCATTACAAAAACACACTACATAGTACTTAGGCATGCAATGCATAGATGACCTTTGTCCAGGTTTGAATGTAGAAAAACTTGGTGAATACTTTTATTTGAGAATTGCAACCAAATGGGCACTAGTTTTGATAGTGGTTATTCAAATTTCCTCAAAACCATCCCAACATATCTCCCAAAACTCCCTGTTTTTGGAAAGAACCATCTAGAGGATCTGGGATAAGTCCCCAAAACCATCATAAGACATCTCCCAAACATCCCATTTTCTGGAAAGAAACATTTAGACAATGTTGGAGAGGATCACACATCCTTAGACATGTCTCTTTCAAAATAGGGAATTTCCCTTGCAATCCCCGAGGAAGGGAAAATGTATCCCAGAAGTAGAGACAAGTCCCCCTACGTAACATCATCCTTAGTGCATAATCCACATGATACACTATAAAGTGATCTAAGAGAGTGACACACTAACATATGAACTCATGGCCAAGTGTAGAAATTGACCTATATATCCTTAAGAAAAATGTATGTAAGGAAATTATGAAGTCATTCCACGCATGCATGGAATTTAACATCTATCATATCTAGTTAAATTTTAATACTAGCATCCCTACAATTGGAGGGCATGAATTAAGGAAACAATGGAAAATAAAACTTATAATTGGATATATATATTATACTTCCAACAAAATGCAAGTATATTGTGGATTACAAATTTACAACCATGATTACATAAGAACTACTTACTGTATTCAGGGGACCCATACCCATGGGCTTCGGAGCAGTAATGAATTGTTTTGAAATTCCCACTAATGGCTTTGAGAGCGTCCAAAACATTCCAATTGCTCCATTCTCAGATTCACGCCACTCTTTTGGGTGCTTCTTGTACACTACCAACCTTAGGGATAGTTTGGACACTGCTTACTTGCATATCCCTACATGTGACACCACTATTGGGCATTTAAATGCTACCTACAATTGTTGTCATGATGCCACAAGTTCCATATTATAGGAGAAGATGCTGAGATAGAAGAATTTTTCTCAAGGAGAGACCTATAGTAGCTTAGAGATATTCCACAACACCAAATTGAGGAGGCACCTACCATCAGTAGGTCAAATTATAGGCTGGAAGAGAAGCACAAATTATGAGAAGGAACATGTAGAGATTTCCAACATAGATTTCTAGGCTGAAAAGATAGTATGGTTACACACATTTCTAGACATTTAATCCTAGTCTAACAGCCCATTTTTCAAGGAACAAAAGCAGTTATGTTAGCATGAATTTCAAGGAGAAATTTGTATGTCACTGGCACAGATTTAAAGGAAGGAAATTCTGAGCAGTGGAATGAATTTCAAGGGACATTTTTCTATCAGTGGCATGAAATTAATGGTGATGGTTTCAAGGATAGTGATGATTTTCTGAGCAGAGAAAGCATGTCAATGGCACACATTCCAAAGTAGTGATTGTTGGACAGTGAACGAGTTTCAAGGATAATGGCATGATTTCCTAGACAAAAAAAGGGAGTGATAAGTAACCTATGTGATGTAATTAATGTTGTAATTAATTCTCTAAGAAAAGAAAAATAAAATTCTCCATCAAACTGCCTTTCCCCTTTGGGTTTTTTCCAAGGTCTGAGATTGACCAAAAACTAGAGTCCAAAAGTTTGTGTATAAGTGAAAGAGTAATCGTAGCCTAACAATGTTTATTTTGAATTTGATATTCATGTTATATAAAAAATTAACCATGGGATTTGGGCACTAAACATGATGTGTAAAATAAACTAAACTAGGTGGGGCTATAGGACACACAAGAATTTTCTACACTTGCTAGTGGGTATTGTGGCTCTGTTGCTCGAAGCCTTTCTCTACTAAGAACACTGAATAAAAATATGTGGTTTTCCAAGGAATGCCCAACAAAGTAGTGGCCTATGGAAGATGGGAGGACCAATGCCTTCCTCATGAAAAATTCCAAGCATTGTTGATCCAGGTACCAAAACAAGATGGAGAGAAGGTCATGATATTCACTAAAAGGGTGACATAACCATCCCTATATCTCGTAGTATATAGGACAACAAAAAACAAAATGTTCCATCTCAATCTCTTCTATATGACAATTAGAAAATCATGTTCTCTTGAGGAATCTATTGTTTAGCCTCCAGCAAAGTCTATGTAGCCCCACTCAAAACTAGCCTAGAGATATCTTAAAGTGCATGCATTTAGTGTCACAACAAGGGGATCAAACAAAGAGGACATGTCTCTAAGAAATGCATAGAAGGTCATCTTAGGCTTCAATCAACCTAATGGTTCAAGCCAAGAGACCTAGATATATTACTTGTATATGTCATATATGATGAACATGTTCATAACATGTTTATTCAACAAAAGATGTCCAAGAATATCCAAAGTATACTTGAAAACATGGAGGCAATCTATCAGCCAAATGACCATAGCAAGACATGAGAACTTTGAAAACCAAAAAATGTGATCCCGCCCAATAGGTGTAGCCAAGGTCATAGCCTCAAAGGAGGTCATAAGAAATATGAAAGTCCCTCTCAACTTTCAAGTCCACAACTCCATATATTAGGATCTATAATATTAGATGTTGAGAAGGATGTGCTCTTTTTCACCTTATAACATGTGATATTGATCTAATATACATATATGCAGTCTATCTCACCCACTAACATGAGTGGCATCTCAAAATTCACAATATTCTGAAACCTCCCAATCTTTGTTCTCAACTATCCATACTCCCTTTACTTGTACATATCGGTAGGAAAAACAATTATCCCTAATTATGCATAATACATCCAAATCACATTCAGCCTTACCTATGTTTTTTCCTTTACATCCATTTGCACATTGTTATGATTGCCCCAATTTGATGTGTTAAATATTAATCTACTACACTTGGAAAGGACTGGAGGCATTAATTTCTTTTTGAAACATAGAAGCTTCCATGATTTTCAAAGGAAACATAATGATGAGCAGTATGATTAATTTTCACTATTTGACTATATTTTCCTTAAACTAAAAAGCACAAACATTTAAACCATAGTAGCAATCCTTAAGCACCAAGCATATTATTAAATATTTATCCCTGGAGATGGGCAAGCTGAATTTTTGAATCATAACTCATTCACAATTCCAACTTGCCTTGTGCATAGTTCTACCCATTCCCAGGGACCAGGCAACAAGCATTAGGATTTTGTGTGGTGAATGATGTTTTCCAGCAATGATGCCGAGTCGTGACAATCAAAGTTGCTTTGCATTTTAATTTATGGAATCCATTGGCACATCAAGTTTTTTGGGGATATCCTCCTTACAACATCATTATGGGAAGTGTTCCAAAACTGTATGTCAGACTAGGATTACATGGTGATTCTACAATGGTTCCGATCAAAGCAAGGTTCAACCTCCAGACAAGGGGGGATGGTTCCTGCAACCCTATGCATAAAAGAGTCCAAAATAGACCAAGAATATTCCCGAAACAATGCATGATAAGAGCACATCCTTAGGCCATGGCCAGGCCATGAAAGTTGTGAACGCACATGATTTACTATTGGAATACCTTATGGTAACAAAATAAATAGAGGATGTAACAGACCACATGTGAACAAAAGGCATGGGAAAACCCCACGATAGGCACAAACCAAAACATTATGTGTCGAAATTGAAAAATTATGACCACATGAATGAAGAGATTATGAGTATGAAAATCAAGGTAGTCACCTATAGTCGGCAGGAAAAAATTTAGAGTTTAGAGATAAATATCCTATAAATTTTTATTTTTTGGTATAGAAGAAAATTAAAATTCTTTGGGATGTGCCAACATAACAAATTTTAGGTTATAGAATAGTATGGAGGTTGATTTATTTATATCTCCATTTGAAGTATATTTTTACTCTATCAGAGCCTCATAGTTATTTCTTTCATGGTAAAAATGACAACAATCTTGAATTTTATGTTGAACCCTGATCACAAATTTAATGGGCATAATTTTACCAAATGGAAACAATGAATGATCCCTATTTTCCCATTCATGTGTCCACTGAGAAAGGCAACTTAAAAGGTGGTAGGGAACAAGACGATATTGATCAATTTCAAATATAGTCAAACCAAGTAGCCATTGAACAAGATGGATATGACTACAATAACAAATAAGTAGTGATACTAATATAAATCTCTGTGACAGACAATAATTCCACAAGAGTAGGATGGGGAAGTTGCATGCATAATATGAAGGTTTCCACGAGAAATGCATGGACTGCCAGATAAAGGTAGACAAGTTAAGATGATTTTACTAATGTCCATCAAAGACCACAAAAGTACGTCAATAGGACTAAAATGGTAAATCCAGTATAAGTGAAAATTCCGAGTGTGAAAGAAACTCCTAGAATGTTATTGAAAGAAAGAAAATATAAAGAAACAAGTGTCTAGATAGAAGTTAAATGTCTACCTAAGAAAAGATATGAAATAAAGTGCAAGTGCAAGAGAGATACTAGAAACTAGTAAGTCTCGATTTTGAATAGAAAAGTGGATGTCCAGGCCTACTGGAGCTAAAAATCATTGTCAATGATGAATGAGGGGGTTCATGCCCCCAATAGAGGATACTAATCAAAGACATCCATAATTGTGAAAGGACCAATTCACTGGCAGATTATATGCTTTGGGGAGAGTCTAGGGATGAGACCACTTGGCGATATCATCCTAGGGGGAGCAAAATAGCAAGGAAGCCCAATGCTCCTAACATTCAGGGTAGTGGGGAAGAGGATCTAAATGAAGCTTGGCTGCCTGAATGACATAGAGAAATAGAGATGATTTTTTCCTTAAAAGCATGTCTTTTTCAATGTAAATGAAGGAAGAAGAGTCAATTTTGTAACATTTCATGAATTTGAAAGACATTAGGGATCAAATATTGGATGTAAAAAGACAAGTACATGAAGAAGGACAGGTTGTAATTTAGATGGTCTCCCTCCATCATTGGCAAACTTTGTAAAAACTCTAAACATAGCTTTCAAATCCACTAATGCAATTTTTGAGAAGTTGTCAAGTCAGTTGCTAGTATCAGCTACTAGGGTTTCATGTGGCATTGATGATTCGTCATGGAAACAATTGAGCATATGTTCAAGGAATCCATATCAATGTATTTCATCCAACGTCCATTCATACAGTGCTCATGATCACTCTTCTCGATTCATTAACATTAATAACAATTTTTGGCTCCTATTCAACTTTACTGCTTTAACCGTAACCCAAGGTATTAGAGTCCCAATTCACAAGATGAAGACCCCATGGCAACTTGGAGGGGATCAACTTGGAGGGACATAAACAATCAAGGGGGGTTGTTTCTAGTTCAACACATCACTGCTTACAAATCAACAAATTTAAACAACTTGTAGCAAATATTTGAGGACAGTCTGTTGTGTTTTTACACAATTGAAGAGGCCAAACCACTAGTAAATAACTAATAACTGCCAACAAACTATACTCAACATTTAGAACAAATATGGTAACATGAAATATAGTAGCAGTCATACATGCATTCTGGGTGTTGAGTGATCAATTTTTCTACCTATGGGAAGAAGATATGACTTTCTCTACAATCTATTTCAGTGCTCAAGTCTCACTTGCATCTCCAGCGGGAATTCAAACATCTTTTTTAGATCTGTTCACCAAGGAAAACAATTGATATGTTGGCCAAACATATGATTATAAGGCAGTCACAACTTCAACAAATATTTTGAGGGTCATTACCCCTTTTAGGAGTTTGCTAGTCAATGGAGAGGACACCTTATATGAGAGGAATTCAACTTGTACACATTTCCAAGCTATTATGATGAGGATGTCCACTAATTGATAATTTTACTTCATCTTGTCCTTTGTAGATTGTACTTCTACCTTGGGATTTTCCAAATGGAGCCTTCTGCATTGACTATTGATGGAAATTTTTATTCATGATGCCACGAGTGCCACCTTATAGGAGAATAGGCTAAGATAGTAGATTTTTGCTCAAGGAGAGACTTGTAGTAGCTTGGAGAGATTCCACAAGACCAAAATAAGGAGGCACCTACCATCAGTAGGTCGAATTATAGGCTGGAAGAGAAGCACGAATTATGAGAAGGAATAGGAAGAGGTTTCCAACATAGATTTCTAGGCTAAAAAGATGGTCTGGTTCCACACATTTCCAAACATTTAATCTTGTTCTAATAGCCCATTTTTCAAGGAAAAAAAGTAGTTATGTCAGCATGAATTTCAAGGAGAAATTTGTATGTAAGTGGCACAGATTTCAAGGAAGGAAATTCTGATCAGCAGAATGAATTTCAAGTGACATTGGCATATCAGTGGCATGAAATTCATGGTGACGGTTTCAAGCACAATGATGATTTTCTAAGCAGAGAAAGTCTGTCACTGGCACACATTCCAAAGTAGTGATTGTTGGACAGTGAACGAGTTTCAAGGACAATGGCACGATTTCCTAGACAACAACAAGGAGAGATAAGTACTCTATGTGATGTAATTAATGTTGTAATTAATTCTCTGAGAAAAGAAAAATAAAATCCTCCTTCAAACTGGCTTTCTCCTTTGGGGTTTTTCCAAGGTTTGAGATTGACCAAAAAATAGAGTCCAAAAATTTGTGTATAAGTGAAAGAGTAATGGTAGCCTAACAATTTTTCTTTTGAATTTGATATTCATGTTATATCAGCAATTAACCATGGGATTTGGTCACTAAACATGATGTGTAAAACAAACTAAAACCAGGTGAGGCTATAGGACACACAAGAATTTTCTACACTCGCTAGTGGGTACTATGGGTCTGTTTCTTGAAGCCTTTGTCTACTAAGAACACTAAATAAAAGGATGTGGTTGTCCAAGTAATTCCCGATAAAGCAATTTCCTATGGAAGATTGGAGGACCAACGCCTTACTCATGAAAAATTCTAAGCAATGTTGATCCAGGTAAGAAACAAATATGCAAAGGGTTCTAATATTCACTAAAATGGTGACATAACCATCTTATATCTCGTAGTATATAAGACAAAAAAAAAAAAAAAATGTTCCATCCCAATCTCTTCTATATGACAATTAGAAAAGCCTATTCTCTTGAGGAATCTATTGTTTAGCCTCCACCAAAGCCTATGTATCCCCACTCAAAACTCACCTAGAGATATCTTAGAGTGCATGCATCTAGTGTCACAACAAGGGGATCAAACAAAGAGGACATGTCTCTAAGAAATGCATAGAAGGTCATCTTAGGCTTCAATCATCCTAGTGGTTCAATCCAAGAGACCTAGATATATTACTTGTATATGTCATCTATGATGAACATGTTCATAACATGTTTATTCAACAAAAGATGTCCAATAATATCCAAGTGTACTTGAAAACATGGAGGCAATCCATCGGCCAAATGACCATAGCAAGACATGAGAACTTTGAAAACCAAAAACTATGATCCCGCCCAATAGGTGTAGTCAAGGTCATAGCCTCAAAGGAGGTCATAAGAAATATGAAAGTCCCTCTCAACTGTCAAGTCCAAAACTCAATATATTAGGATCTATAATATTATATGTTGATAACGTTGTGCTCTTTTTCATCTTATAACATGTGATAATGATCTAACATACATATATGTTGTCTATCTCACCCACTAACATCAACAGCATCTCAGAATTCGCAATATTTTGAAACCTCCCAATCTCAGTTCTCAACTATCCATACTCCCTTTACTTGTACATATTGGTGGGAAAAACAACTATCCCTAACCATGCAGAATACATCCAAATCACATTCAGCCTTGCATGTGTTTTTTCCTTTACAGTCATTTGCACATTGTTATGATTGCCCCAATTTGATGTGTTAAATCTTAATCTACTACACTTGGAAAGCACTGGAGGAATCAACTTCTTTTTTAAACACAGAAGATTCCATGATCTTCAAAGGAAACATAATGTTGAGTGGTATGATTAATTTTCACTATTTGACTATATTTTATTTTAACTAAAAAGCACAAACATATAAACCATAGTAGCAATCCTTAAGCACCAATCATATTATTAATTATTTCTACATGGAGATGGGAAGGTTGAATTTTTGAATCATCACTCATTCACAATTCCAACTTTCCCTTTGCATCGTTATGCCCATTCCTAGGGACTAGGAAACACTCATTAGGATTTTGTGTGGTGCATGATATTTTCCAGCAATAATGCCGAGTCCTGACAATCAGAGCTGCTTTGCATTTTAATTTATGGCATCCATTGGCTCATCAAGGTTGTTGGGTATCTCCTCCTTACACCATCATTACGGGAAGTGCACCAGAACCGTATGTCAAACCAAGATTACACGGTAATTCTACAACGATTCTGTTCAAAGCAAGGTTCAAGCCTCCAGACCAGGGGGGGTGGTTTTTGCAACCTTGTGCATACAAGAGTCCAAAATAGACTAGGAACATTCCCAAAATGAAACAAAACTCTTTAGTCTAACCAGGAAAAACAACCTTTAGACCCCATAATTTTAAATTTTTGTCTTAGTTACAGTTAAGAGTTCTCAGTTGCCACGAATTTAGTGAACCAAGAATCATAATTACAATGAAAGATCAAGGTGGAGTCATATACCCTAGGTCTGAAATCACATACTCTCATGACATGCAATCCTTACAACATCTTTAGTGTCTTCATGCATCGATGAAAGAACCTTTTCTTGTGTCAACTTCTACTAACTTGGGCATGTAAAGCTACTTTTGTCTTATCTAATATGCACATGCGAGAATATTTGCACAATTCCCCATCCAGTACCAAAGTGAGAGCATAAGATGTTACTTTGGGATATTACATCTAACATGCTTATGAAGAAGATTATTGATATAGCTCACACGAGGCATAACCAATACTATATTATTATCCAACACAACTTTTAAGCTCTCGAGCTGAATGATTTACCCATTCCAACTATAAGAGATAAGAAATAAACCATCAACTTATCTTAGCTAAATGATTTAACTCATAGTAAGTAAGGACTATAATAAAACCCACATCATGTTAGTGAATCTCATCGGAATAGAGGAAATTACCACTAAACTTATTAACACATAAACATAAGTAATTCATGCAACATTCCCATAGCAAAGAAACTTAATAAAATGTTCACATAATCACATGCAACTAACGAGAGAGAGAGAGAGAGTAAGAATTATCATACTAAACATTCCATGCATCTGACACCAACTAAAACCTCACTTGGAGGGAGGAGCACCACCACCCAGCCATGAATCACCTCTGATTCCCCCCAAGCCAGAGATCTTGCCAAGGATCAACCATCTCCATTGATCGACGCACTGGGTATTTAATACCCTTTTTCATGATTTAGTTACCATTAGTGTCGTCCTGCTTTATGTATTTTTCCATTTGCCTAGGTCTTATCCAGAAAAGCTCGTCTTTATATCCCATGATGCTTTTTCACATAAAAGTTTTCCTTTATCTGCCGCAAAACTTTTATGTCCGATGGATCTTTATCTCCCATCCATCCGATGGATATCCAATCCATCCAAGCTTATCTAAAATCACATCTAGAAGCTTATCATGAAATATTCATCTCTATCCCATTCCTCATGGGATTTGGCAAGAATCTCCTCTCTCTTGGTGCTCCACCCTCCAAGTGTTTTATTTTATTAATTTATTTAATAATACATTTGCTTTTCATATTACATATCACCTAGCTTTCCTTAGCTTAGGTGTAGAATTGTTTAACCCACAAAGGAGGGTATCAAACCTAGCTTTCCTCAGCTTAGGTCTACAACCTTTAACACACAAGGGAGGATATCATACCTATATTTAACTTAGCTTAGGTTTACAATAATGTAGTACACAAGGGAGGGGTGTTACATACTCCCCCCCTCAAATTTTACACCATCCTCCTCGGTGTATCATTGCATCATTTCCTCGTTCATAGGTAGCTGGTTTCAAATCAACAGCTCTCATGGCTCTTACATCTAATGCAATATTTACGATGTACATCTATCACAAGGATTGCTCCTATCATCTTTCCTTCCATGGCTAAATCGGTCTCAAGGAGTGCTCCTAGAATCTCTCCTTTCATAGCTACCTATCACATATTTGTTTTTCAAACCATTTGTGAGAATTTATCAATGCAAAGTTTAACTATGATAAATATCATAATCTATTACTATTGAAGCAATTATTTCTTATCATTTATTTTATCTGAAGAATGCATGTCCTCTGCTTGCATTCCTTCAAGCCTTTGTGTTCTTGTTGAACACCTTCTTCTTGCAGTCTCTATGCATACAATACATCAGTTAGCATATTTTCCACATTAATATGCCTACAAAGTCATAACCGATTATTTCACATCACAGTATATATTCATATACATATATTCATCATAATTGTATGTATGCCAAACTGCGATTAACCATAGTTACTTATACCAAACTTACTTTCCTTCTTCAGGGTAATCTCTGGGTTTGTTTACCTGGCCAGACATCCATCTAATGACTATTGCATACCTACACACAAGGTATGTTATACACACCAATACACATTTCATTTTTCAAACTTGTAACATATGTAGTCATATGGTCCTATATGAACTGTTGTACATTGTTCAATTGTGTACATCCTATAATACCATCCTCATGGTATCACCTGCATGACATAAACTTTATCCGCATATTTTTCCACCGTGTTAGTATCGTACCAACATTCATTTATCATGGTTCATCTATGTAATTAAGAAAGTTTCATGTCATGTGTAAATCAATTCTAGATGTCATGTAACAATAGTATTATAACAGTCATCATGCACACTATAACTCAATCAAACCCATAACTTTCAGTTTTGGGATTAAATCTGTCACCTGTACTAGGTTTTACCAACAATGAAATGTACCATAAGGCATACTATTGACTATGATACTCAGTCTATCATAGATATTTAAAGTATCGTGATCATCAGAACAAATTTGGCTAGTTCTTAACAATTATTCCACACTTAAACAAATTATGTCATAGGATTGACCATTTTCCCCTTTTATACCTCTACATCTTGTTGGTCATGCATACTTCAGTGTAGGTATGACCTTATTCAATAAACAATATGCATCTACATACATCTCCCATATAGAGGTTATAAGTGAAATCTATACTATTCATCACTTCACACCCTTTAATTTTTTATGCGAGGTGTGACCCAAGGGTATTTACATGTTAGTTCCTTAAATCACCCTTAAACAAGGAGATCAATTATGGGTTCGTGGTTTATGCAGCAATCATTAGGCCACCCTAAATTGTCTTAATGCATCAATCCCATCATGTTCAATTTCCAAATATACCTTACTTGGTTAAGAAGATGTTGATCATTATTAATGCATGATGCCTTTTTTATATATATACGTATACAATATATTGTATTACATCTCTGCACCCACTTCATAATCTCATCCCATGAATTGATATGCTCTTTATGCCTCTTGCATACCTAGCTTAAGATATTAACTTACTTAACTAGAATCCCTCAGGTTCCAACCTATGCATGCTTATTTACTTATGCATAATGCCCTGATAAGGTTTCGTTTCCTCAAACAATGTATAATTGGAACATCTTCTTACTAAAATAATTCATATATTGACAAACCATATCCAAAGTAATTTACATCATTACTTTGCATGTGAGCTGATCAACACAGCCACATTAAATTTGAAAGATAACTTTAAGGTATTTAGTCTTATAAAAGGCTTGTTTTTCACATCCTCTATCCCTTCTTGGGATCTTTTAAGCATAACTTAATTTCCTTAAGTTATGTTCTTAACTGGAAACCATACAACTCATCATTTGATTAGAATGAGGTGGCAATATTACTGTTTTACCTCAATGAATTTGTATTGTATTACCCTTTTCCCTTGCATAGCATTGATGCCATTTCAAAACAAATATGAATAAAATGTTGACCATATTCACTAATTAATCATACCATTAACGTAGGTGTAACAATTAAATGTCCATTTTGCCTTTATACATAGGCATCCGTTTAGAGGTTTGTTTAATGATTTTGAGGATAAACATAATTTAGTATTTAACCTCAATTACACCACATATGCAAGCATATCCATGCAGCTCATTGCACCCCCACAATGAGTTCTATATGCAAAGCATCCATGTATTTGTGTACTTAAGTACTCATTTATTTTTGTACATATAGTATTTGTTATCAAGATTTTGTATGCATTAATATGATCGCCATGATTTATCATGGTTACCAATTGTTTAATTATTCTATATGCATATCCGCAATCATCACTTTCCAATCATGACATATAGTCATTGTGTCCTCATAGGAACGCTCAACTATAGCTTAAGTTTTGAAACTTTCACAATATATGATAAAATTTTAAGCTCCTTATCTTAGAAAGGGACTCAATAAAAGTAACTTATTAACCTTAATAACATGTTACTTCTTCACTTAACAATTTTTTATGCATGTAAACATACCAAAACAACTTCTTGTAACCATATACCAAATAGGCTCCCCTTTAAGCATCATTTGATCATTACTTATAGTCATAACATATTTGCTAAAGAGTTTATATGATAGTAGTAATAGGTGAAATATCAACAATATTACATGTGAGACTCCGTAATTGTCTCAATCCTCATCTTTCACTCACGACAACCATCACACATTCTGAACCAACAAATCAATGATTCAATCCTTTAATACCATAAGCATATTTAATTAACACATGGTTCTTCATGGTTATTTTTAAATCATTTGTCCATTATGGCATAGAGTGTTGTTTTTTTGGTGCTCCCAAGGCATTCATCAATAACTTATTTTTAAAAACTTCCCCACACATAATCAGATTTTACCACTCCACTAAGGTCCAATCTTTTCAAGCTAACCAACACGTTAACTATTAATTTCTTATTAAGAAGGTAACCATGGTACTTCCCTGTTTTCTTTAAAACTTAGAAATTTTAGCACATTACTTTGACCAATACTTCCAAAGACGCAGTAAGAATGTGGGCAACTAATTCACCAGCGTCAATCAAAAAAATACAAATCCTTTTACATTATTCGTGTGAGGCTAGTGGCACCTCCAACATGCTTCCAAAGAAGACTTTTATAGTAATGCAGGATATGTTAACGGAATAATTATTCCCATGATGTACCTCATAATGTATAAGATTATTAGTGGTAATGGTAATGATATTATATAGTAAGTATTTTAGGATATGTTACCATTTGTTTCGTTGAAAAGCCATATTTTCGTTGCTTGGTTCCATTGGCATGATAAGGAAACCACAAATTGGTGCTTGGGTCCACACAAATTTTATCGCTTGATAAATCTTTGTGTGAGTATCTGGACTTTATCCAGGATTCCTTAATTGAATTATATTAGTTAAGTTAACGAGATTCTTCTAATTTCTATAAGTCAATGCATGCATAGCCATTGCTTAAGGAGTTTACCACAGTGGATGAAAACACCACGTAATCACAAGTGACAAACTCTCTAATAGTAAAAAAAACACAGAACTCTGTATATTGAGCTGGTGTTTCTTATGATAGACAGAGCTTAAAGGAGATGTGGAACTTGCATGAAATCTACAAATATGTATATAAACGGAGAGAGTGCATGAAACTCCACATTTTTGTTGAAGAAACATACAAAAGAATTGACTTTGGACGACAATCAAACACCGCTCAGAATACATACTTATTTAAATCAGCAGATCTTTCATTGTAGTTATGATTCTTGGTTCACTAAATTCGTGGCGGATGAGAACTCTTAACTTTAACCATTAACTCTTAACACATAATGTATAAGATTATTAGCAATAATGGTAATGAGATTATATAGTAAGTATTTTAGGATATGTTACCATTTGTTTCATTGAAAAGCCATCTGTTCGTTGCTTGGTTCCATTGGCATGATAAGGAAGCCACGAATTGGTGCTTGGTTCCACACGAATTTTACCGCTTGATATATCTTTGTGTGAGTATCTCGACTTTATCCAGCCTTCCTTAATTGAATTATATTAGTTAAGTTAATGATATGCTTCTAATTTCTATAAGTCAACACATGCACAGCCCTTGCTTAAGGAGTTTACCACAGTGAATGAAAACACCACGTACTCATAAGTGACAGAGTCTCTAATAGCATAAAAAACACAACACTCTGTATATTGAGCTGGTGTTTCTTATGATAGACAGAGCTTAAAAGAGATGTGGAACTTGCATGAAATCTAAAAATACGTATATAAACAGAGAGAGTGCATGAAACTCCACATTTTTGTTGCAGAAACATACAAAACCGTTGACTTTGGACCACAATCAAACACCGCTCAGAATACATACTTATTTAAATCTAACAGATATTTCATTGTAGTTATGATTCTTGGTTCACTAAATTCGTGGCGGCTGAGAACTTAACTGTAACCATTAGCTCTTAACTCATAATTTATAAGATTATTAGCGGTAATGGTAATGAGATTATATCTTAAGTATTTTAGGATATGTTACCATTTGTTTCGTTGAAAAGCCATCTGTTCGTTGCTTGGTTCCATTGGCATGATAAGGAAACCATGAATTGGTGCTTGGTTCCACACGAATTTTACCACTTGATAAATCTTTGTTTGAGTATCTCGACTTTATCTAGGTTTCCTTAATTGAATTATATTAGTTAAGTTAATGAGATTCTTCTAATTTCTATAAGTCAACGCATGCACAACCATTGCTTAAGGAGTTTACCACAGTGGATGAAAACGCCACGTAATCATAAGTGACAGACTCTCTAATAATAAAAAAAACATAGAACTCTGTCTATTGAGCTGGTGTTTCTTATGATAGACAGAGCTTAAAAGAGATATGGAACTTGCATGAAATCTACAAATATGTATATAAACGGAGAGAGTACATGAAACTCCACATTTTTGTTGAATAAACATACAAAAGAGTTGACTTTGGACCACAATCAAACACCGCTCAGAATACATACTTATTTAAATCAGCAGATCTTCCTCTGGCAATTTTTTGTGTTTTTTTACCGGTGGAAATGCAAAACCTATCTTGAAACATGACTTTTAGCAATGAATCATTATACAAGAGCAATTCAACATCGAAACCTTCTGCGTAAAATTTATAAATTTCTAAAATACAGTGGAATAATACGCACATTAATGTTAATAATCTATAATTATTAATAACAATGGCTCTAATAAGACTGAATTATTCTTGATTACAAATAACCTTATTTAATAGAATTTGGGGCAAACGAGTTTAAGATGTTGGCGTTTAACAGAATTGCGGTGGCTTTTCACAACGGTTCTCATATATATATATAACAATATTAGTAGCTAAACCTTCTTACCTCTATCGTTTTAGTTAATTGATGTTTAGTTTTTATCTCAGCCAGTTGTGAGCACAGCCGGCTGCTACGCTGCTCTCCACTGCACTACCTCTCCACAAACTAGGAGAACAACTGGAACTTCCAACCAAACTGTCTTTGACGTCTGCATTTGCTCCCGTATTTATGAGTATCGGAGGATAAAAGAAAATCAGAATACACATTATCAACGATCATAACTATTCAGGGTGCAAGACTGCAATGAATTTTCCCGGTTGTTTTCAGTAAAGCAATATCAATTGAACGGAGTAATGACAATCTCATGAGATCAATTTGTAGAAATTCATAAGGAAACATAATCTGATACACTACAGAAAACCTAATACACCAAGCTTCAAATTCTAGAACTCAATACGTAGAACATTACAAATAGTAGACAATCTGATTCACTATCATGAACCCTAATCCACAATACCTCACTTCTAGAGTCTGAGTCATTGCTCGTTTTCAAAATAGACCCACACAAAACTTATCCACAACTTAATTTGTAGAAAATCATATAAAAACACAATTCGATCCATTGTTGTTTTAACCATAGAACATGGCCTAGAACACTCAAACAGGCGTACATTCTACAATTTTCTAATTGCAAAAGAAATTACTGCTTTCTGTCCAACGCCTGAGGATAAAAGCAGCATATCATTAATGTTTTTGGGAAAATATAAAATTTTATGGATTTGAATGAAAACGGTGATGAGGATAATAATCCTCTCAACCTATTTTCCTCACCCAGCAGATAGATTCTTCTAATCAATCAAGGAAACACCGTTTCTACTTTTCTATGATCCCTCTCACAACCCTTATCGTTTTCTTTGGCTTTTCCTTAATTCTTTAAGGGAAAAAATATTGTTGCCTTTGTTGCCAACTCGCATGCCTCCAACTTGTGATAAAATATTCGAAAGATGGCCAACGGCTGCTGTTGCTTTATCCTCATCCTAAAATCATGGTTATACCGTCAACCCAATCAGCGTATGCCCAATGCTATCTAAATCGAATATATACATACTAATTTCTTAGACCTCCCATCCTCGATAATACAATGTTTTGTTTGAAACCCCAAATTTACCTAAACATATAATTGGCACAACACTTCAGGCTCTAAAGTTTGTGTACTTCCAACAGATAAATCGTTTCAAATTTTTCCTTGTAATGATGCCATTACATATCTAGCTCGATATAAATACATTGTTACCATTTTGTAAACACTCATGACAGATATTCCAGCACATACATATAGAACATATCTCATAACAACTATAACTGTTGCTTTACTAGTGCAAGGGAAAACGGAAAAGTTTCTATCCCTGATCAAATCTAGTGCTCTAGGGAATATTACTTCCCGCTTCTCCTTCTAAAATGATGAAGGGGCATTTCTACTGGGCTTATATAGGGAGTCAACCATAACCCCGCGAATAAGAGTAAATTTGCAGTGATTTATTGTGAATTGACTCTAATTTTCTCAAATCCCCAGTCAAATAGGACGTCAAAAACAATGACGGCTAAGAATGATTGCATACAATAGCTATACTGCTATAGTTGGAATCCTGATAACATGAAGATTTAATGATTTCCACCAATTGCCAACTGTGTGCTGACCAAGACTTCTCCTTGGGGTCGAGGAGCTTGACTTGGTTGTAGTGTTTGTCCAAACATCGCATAGCTGCTATTGCATGTGTTTATTGTCGACTTCACTATCTCTGGTAAGGCATACACCTAGTCAAATGCAATTATGCTCCTACACCTCCTAACAACAGCATGGTGTGATGGGGTTACTCAGACGAAGGATGGCACGGCCATTATAGCCTGCACTGCATTCTCGTCTTGTCTTCAATCATCCTTCAATTTCGGCTCTGTAACTCCATTTCATTATACATACTTCTGATAAAATTGCAGGAACAGTGTTTTCGGTTTTTTTCTTTTTCTTTTCTAGTGGACCGAGTTTACAGATGCCAATTCTACCACTGTAGGTGCTCGCAGTTAAAAAAAACCAATTTTGAAAAGAGTTTTTAACATCCTTTCAAACTTATTGAAACATAACCAAATCAACCGACATAAATAATACTTACCCATGTTGTCTGCGAGTATTTCTTGCGCACCCAGGAATGGAGCACGTAGTTAAAAGTTTAGATAAACATTATCTACATGATTTTTTTCTTCTAAATCATTGCATGGATAAAGCTGAGTGTCTGTAACTCTATCCAAAAGCTTGTCAATGTTTTCACAGGGATAAGATCGGTAAACTAATCCGACTAATGGGGTGGATAATCATTATCCAACGTCTTTATCCCATCGTAAAAAATAGGAAAGCAATTGAGTCCTAGCTTTTTCTACCTCACCTACCCCAAATAGGTGACAAAGAAAGAACCCACAGCATTGCAGCCCTTTTTCTGTGGCTTCCAGTATGTATGGTTGTTTTTACCAGTGCGATCATAGATACATTTTTACATCCGTAAGCGGAAAGTCGTCTTAAAGAATTTTGTACCTCTCTTGATCATCGAATGAGGTCTGTTTCCCAAGCTGGGGATTAGGTTGAATATATCCTAAGCCCATATACATAACAGAATGAATGGCAAGTGGAAAGGCGGTGATTCCATCTGAAAAGTAATTTTGGTTTTTGGATTCTAGTGCCATAACTATGGTTACATATAAACAAGTCCCATTGGACCATGATTTTTTTTCTTTTACCCATAAATCATGGGTCAGAACCACCCCTAATCTGGCATGCATTCTATTAGAAGAACTCTAATCATAACCATAAAGGAAAATGTTGCTTTCTTAAGCAATGCATGAGGAATGAAACCAATACGGCCAACGCATCATGTGCCCATCACAAGGGACAAGCGATAATTAACCATATTCTTCCTTAAATCGATGGAACCATGTTATATCCCCTTGGTCTGGTTTGACAGTCGAGTCTCCCAAGTGTGCGATGAGAAGATGTCATCTGTTTCATATATATTATTTTGAACAAAAGATTAATTCCTTCATCACAAGTTTTATCTTAGCGTACCCTTGTTCAATGCTATTGATCGGTGTTAGGAGTGGATCTCTGCATAAGATATTCATTCCTCTCGCAAGAACTTTGATATCCATTTATGGTAAAATTGGTTGAATTGATCGAAATTTTTGACCCACGAGGTCTTTCAGGAATTCATGTTTCGGTATACAACTTAATGCATAGAAACTCCTCATTAAATGTAACCAGTTTATATATATTGGATACAAAGGTCAGCACTTTATCATTTATTTACTAAGACTTTTAATACAACCCTCATGCCACAATTTAAACAATTAATATCATTGTTATGTAAATAATATTATATATAGGTGAAGTTTATATTATTGGCCCCTCAATGACCATGTTGGTATATGGATTTGTTCTGAAAGAATCCTAATTTCCTTTAATGCCAAGGAATCTGTTATGAAACCAGCTCAAGAAAAGATAGAAAAGATAGATCAACGCCTTAGAATTCAGCCTCTTCGAGGGGGCAGCCTCCTTTACATTACATAAATGAACAATTCTTGGATAATACAAATGAGAAGACGTCCTTTCTATATATAGGAGTCTAAGGGGTCATAACATAATCAGAGCCGACATAACAATAATAATGTAAGGGCACAATAATAACAATAGTGGGCTTCTATGGGGCACAATAGTAACAATATGGGCACAGCATGGGTACATCAATATAATAAGTGGGTTGTACTAATAACAATAAGGGGTTACACTAGTAGTATAGGGGTCTAACATGCCCCTCTCCTTCAAAAAGCGTTGTCCTCAACGCTTGAGTAGTTATTGATGCTTCTGTATAAAATCCTTGTCCTCCCATTTGGAATATTTAGCTGGTAAGTTCTTCCACCTTATGAGATACTCTGAAATTGATCGATTTCGTAACTGTCGGGTTCTTTTTTCTGTGACTGCTCCAGGTTCTAATATGATTTTTCCTTCCTCTTCAATTTTTGGCAATATTGTTTGAATTGGGATCTTTTGCAACTTTTGAATAAGTGGCCATTCTTCTTTGTCCTTCTTCCATTCATCCATTGCTTTGCTTATCCAATTTGGTTGGATAATAGAAATAGCACAAAAAATGCTTCCAAATCCTCATCCTTGAAGAGTCTTCCCATTCAGTAAGTTCGCCATTTTTTAAGTGCATGTAGTATTGCCAACATTTTCTTCTCATAAATAGCTTCCTTGAGATGTAGCGGTAAAAATACCCAATCACCTACATCAAAACATTTTTCACTACGATGTTGATCTACCTGTTGTTTCATTTGATTTTGCACCAAAGTGGCGTTATCCTTTAAAAGTTGGAGAACCTGTCGCTGATGCTCGATGTGATCTTTCACTGCTTGAACCTTTTTCTTCTTGATATGTCCTTCTATCTCTAGAGTTTGAGGAGTGGTGATTTCTTCCAATCCTTTACAAGATATGGTTGGATTCATTTCTTGATGCTCGATGTGATCTTCTATCTTGATAGTTTGAGGAGTGGTAATTTCGACCAATGAATTACAAGATATGGTTGGATTCATTTCTTCTTTCTCGATGTGATCTTTCACTTCTTGCACCATTTTCTGCTTGATATGTCCTTCTATCTTGAGAGTTTGAGGAGTGGTAATGCTTGCCAATGCTTTACAAGATATGGTCTGATTCATTTCTTCTTTCTCTGGGATGGGTTCCTGGCGTATATCCTCTTCTTTTGATGATTCTTGATCCTTTTCTTCCTCCTCTTCATACTCTATGTAAAATAATTTCTTCTCAGCACACTTATGACCTTTAGTGCATTTGCTATCACAATTGTAACAAAGACCTTTTTATCTTTTTTCTTCCAAGTGTTGTGGTGTAACCCTTGTAGGTTGTAGAAGGCTAGGAGAAACAACACTTCCATCTTTATAGTTGTGAAGGGTATGCTTCATAATTTTGCTTTCCACTATGTCACAAAACCCTTTTACGCTTTCCAATTTTTGTGGTGTTACTCTAAAGAAGGTGTTGCTCTTTGTATCCTCATAATGTGCTATCATTTCCTCCGTGAAAATTGACCACGTAACAAGTTTTTTACGAGAACAAAGCCCTTTATACCATAAAAATTGATCCGGTTCTAAATATGAAGATGCAATACATACCTTTTGTAACATTGGTACACCATGTATATCATAATCTTGCTCCATTTGACGTATCCAATTTACCGGATCCTTGCCATCAAACTTCCTCATCTTGCTTTTTCTTGATTTTAGGAGCATGATCTTGAAATGACTGTAACTCTGTACTTTCAGATCATCTAGTTCTGAATTTGTGACCTATAGTAGCCCTCTGTGTTCTCTTTCCAATGCCACAAGTCTGACCCAAATTGGATTCTCCAAGGAAGAGTTATGCGAAATCTCCGACAGTGACTTGATTATAGACTAATTCAGTAGAGTGAACTTGTACGACGTGCCACGTGTCCCTGTTTTGACCTTTGGCTCTGAAAAATATATAAAAGAAACTACAGTCTGTCCTCTTTCTGTACCTTCTGACGAAATTTCAATCTGATGCTCAGAGAGAAATTTATGACGATTTTCCCCAGGTCACCTGTTTTGAATGTAATTCAGGATTCTGCAAAAGGACCAACTTCCTCATATCATATCTCCGTAAATATAGCACAAAAAGATCTTAAATTTGGACCCACGATTCATAGCGATTTCTTATCAAATGGGTTTTTTGTGTGACTTCTGAAACATCACATAAAAAACGTTATAGCGAAAATGCCACGATGACCTGTTTGGCGCAGCGAAACCCTAGAATCCAAAGCTCTGATACCAAATGTTATGAAACCAGCTCAAGAAAAGATAGAAAAGATAGATCAACGCCTTAGAATTCAGCCTCTTCGAGGGGGCAACCTCCTTTACATTACATAAATGAACAATTCTTGGATGATACAAATGAGAAGACCTCCTTTCTATATATAGGAGTCTAAGGGGTCATAACATAATCAGAGCCGACATAACAATAATAATGTAAGGGCACAATAATAACAATAGTGGGCTTCTATGGGGCACAATAGTAACAATATGGGCACAGCATGGCTACATCAATATAATAAGTGGGTTGTACTAATAACAATAAGGGGTTACACTAGTAGTATAGGGGTCTAACAGAATCATGGTCTAGGTTTAAACTTCAGCTTATGAATTATAGACTAAATCTCGCTAATAAAAATGTTGCAATAGGTGAACTGGTCCATAGGCCTCAGTGTTTGAGCCTAGGCTCTGATACCATTTGTAATGAACCTCTTTAGCCTACCTAGGAAAAATAACCTTTAGACCCTATAATTTTAAAATTTTGTCTTAGTTACAGTTAAGAATTCTTAACCGCCACAAATTTAGTGAACCAAGAATCATAACTACAATGAAAGATCAAGGTGGAGTCATATACCCTGGATGTGAAATCACATACTCTCGTGACATGCCATCCTTACAACATCTTTAACGTCTTCATGCATCAATGAAAAAACCTTTTCTTATATCAACTTCTACTAACATGGGCATGTAAAGCTACTTTTGTCTTGTCTAATATGCACATGCGAGAATATCTACACAATTCCCCATCCAGTACCAAAGTGAGATCATAAGATATTACTTTGGGATATCACATCTAACATGCTTATGAAGAAGATTATTGATATAGCTCACGCGGGGCATAACCAATACTATATTATTATTCAACACAACTTTTAAGCTCTTGAGGTGAATGATTTACCCATTCCAACTATAAGAGATAAGAAATCAACCATAAACTTATCTCAGCTAAATGATTTAACTCATAGTAAGTAAGGACTATAATAAAACCCACATCATGTTAGTGAATCTCATCAGAATAGAGGAAAGTACCATTAAATTTATTAACACATAAACATAAGTAATTCATGCAACATTCCCATAGCGAAGAAACTTAATAAAATATTCACATAATCACATGCAACTAATGAGAGAAAGAGAGAGAGAGTAAGAATTGTCATACTAAACATTCCACGCATCTAAGACCAACTAAAACCTCACTTGGAGGGAGGAGCACCACCACCTAGCCATGAATTACCTCTGATTCCCCCCAAGCTGGAGATCTTGCCAAGGATCAATTGTCTCCATTGATCGATGCACTGGGTATTTGATACCCTCTTTCATGATTTATTTATGATTAGCAGTCTCCCGCTTTATGATTTTTCCATTTGCCTAGGTCTTATCCAGAAAAGCTCATCTTTGTCTCCCATGACGCTTTTACACATAAAAGCTTGCCTTTATCTCCTGCAAAGATTTTATGTCCGATGGATCTTTATCTCCCATCCATCTGATGGATATCCAATCGAGCCAATCTTATCTAAAATCACATCTAGAAGCTTATCATTAAAGATTCATCTCTATCCCATTCCTCATGGGATTTGGCAACCATCTCCTCTCTCTTGGTGCTCCACCCTCCAAGTGATTTATTTTATTAATTTATTTAATAATACAATTGCTCTTCATATTACATATCACCTAGGTTTCCCCAGCTTAGGTGTAGAATTTTTTAACCCACAAAGGAGGGTATCAAACCTAGATTTCCTCAGCTTAGGTCTACAACCATTAACACACAGGGCAGGATATCATATCTAGCTTTAACTTAGATTAGGTTTACAATAATTTAGTACACAAGGGAGGGGTGTTACACAAAACAATGCATGATAAGGGCACATCCTTAGGCCATGACCAAGCCATGAAAATCGTGAATCCGCATGATTTACTGCTAGAATACCTTATGGGAACACAAGAAATAGAGAATGTAAAAGACCACATGTGCACAACAAGCATGGGAAGACCCCAAGATAGGCACAAACCAAAACATTATGCGTTGAAATTGAAAAATTATGACCACAGGAATGAAGAAATTATGAGTATGAAAATCAAGGCAGTCATTCACAGTCGGCAGGACAAAATTTGGAGTTTAGAGATAAAGATCCCAGAAATTTTTATCTTTTGGTATAGAGAAAAATTAAAATTCTTTGGGATGTGCCAACATAACAAATTTTAGGTGATAGAATAGTTTGGAGGTTGATGTATTTATATCTCCATTTCAATTATATTTTTACTATATTAGAGCCTCGTAGTTATTTCTTTCATGGAAAAAATGACAACACTCTTGAAGGTTATGTTGAAGCCCGATCATAAATTCAATATGCATAATTTCACCAAATGGAAAAACAGATTATCCATGATTTCCCATTCATGTGTCCACTAAGAAAGGCAACCTGGAAGGTGGTATGGGAACAAGATGATATTGATCAATTTCAAATACATTCAAACCAAGTAGCCATTGAACAAGATGGATATGACAAGAGTAACAAATAAGAAGTGATACTGATAAAAATCTCAGTGACAGGCAATAATTCCATAAGAGTAGGATGGAGAACTTGCATGCATAATATGAGGTGTCCACGGGAAATGCATGGACTACCAGATAAAGGTAGAGAAGATAAGATGATTTTACTAATGTCCAAAAAAGACCACAAAAGTAGGTCACTGGGACTAAAATGGTCAATCCAATATAAGTGCAAAGTCAGAGTGTGAAATAAACTCCTAGAATGTGATTGAAAGAAGGAAAATATAAAGAAACAAGTGTCTAGCTAGAAGTTAAATGTCTGCCTAAGAGAAGATATAAAATAAACTGCAAGTGCAAGAGAGACACTAGAAACTAGTAAGTCTTTATTTTGAACAGAAAAGTGGATGTCCAAGCCTACTGCAGCTAAAACTCATTGTCAATGATGAATGAGGGGGTCCAAGCCCCCAATAGTGGATCCTAATTAGAGCCATCCATAGTGAAAGGACCAATGCACTGGTAGATTATATGCTTTGGGGAGAGTCCGAGGATGAGACCACTTGGTGATATCGTCCTAGGGGAAGCACAATAGCAAGGGATCCTAATGCTCCTAACATCAAGGGTAGTGGGGAAGAGGCTCTAAATGAAGGTTGGCTTCCTGAACAACATTGAGAAATAGAGATGAGTTTTTCCTTAAAAGCATGTCTTTTGCAATGCAAATGAAGGAAAGAGAGTCAATTTCATAACATTTCATGAAGTTGGAAGACATTAGGGATCAAATATTGGTTGTAAGAAGACAAGTACATGAAGAAGGAAAGGTTGTAATTTAGATAGTCTCCCTCCATCATTCGCAAAATTTGTAAAAACCCTGAACATAACTTTCAAATCCACTAATGCAATTTTTGAGAAGCTGTCAAGTTAGTTGCTAGTATCAGCTACTAGGGTTTCTTGTGGCATTGATGATCAGACATGGAAACAATTGAGAATCTATTCAAGGACTCCATATCAATGTATTTCATCCAATGTCCATTCATACAGTGCTCATGATCACTCTTCTTGATTGATTGTCATTAATAGTAGTTTTTGGCTCTTTTCCAGCTTTCAGGAGGGATGTATCTCATTATGTATTCCTTCTCTCCAAAGCCTCGTTTTACTGCTCTAACCCTAACCCAAGGTGTTACAATCCCAATTCAAAAGATATATGAGACTATAAGTGAGTTTTCTTAGACTTATGACAACCAAACTTGGCTGATATAGAATCTAGTATAAAATATGAAACGTAGGTTGAATATTAAGTTCTAGCAGCATAATAATTCTAGGCAATCATGCATCTATATGGTCATCATTAAGAAACACTGACTAAACTACAAGCAGATCATGTTTTAACTTCACATCACATGGCAAAATGCTCAAGCTCTCCTTCAATGACATAGTTTGCAAGGGTGGCCTTGATCTATGAATATTAAGCATGACCAGAATTCATCCATGTATCTTGACAACTTATTCCTCCAAATTTGTCACTTCACTAAATTTGTCTAAATGATTCATGAACTTACAATTCAAATAATAAGAGTGAATTACAGTCTAATTCTACTGGCAGCAAACGACACCAATCTAAATAGATTGAACACAACAAATAAGAAACATTTCATTCATTGGATAGAAAGAGAGCATTTTGACCTTTTATCTAAGTATGAACTAATTTTCAGTGGCTGAAGATGAAATAATCAACTTCCACATGCACCTAGAGTTATGCTAAGATGTTGACCCTTGATTCCCTTCCAACTTTTATCATTCCAACACCAATACCTATCCAACACAATGATTAACTCAGTTTTGTGTGCACTTAGGGACTGATTTTAATGTGTTTTTGTGTGTCATGACCTCAGTGAACTTGTCCTTGTCATTCAGCTTCGTAGAAAATAATAGTAACAACCCCAACCATTAACTGAGAGGATGGATGTATGGGTACAACTACCAAGTCCAGCTTCTATATTGGGAAAAACAACCCTATAATTTGTTTTTGCCTATGTAAAACTTCAGCAAGTAAGAGAAGTGATTTTTCCTCCACAAGATCCTCTAACCTGTTCATATAAATCCTTCATACACACGCAATCAACCTCAACACGGGTGTCAAGTGGATAACTTTGGTGTGTAAATGTATGCATAAGTCACCAGAGGAACCTATGCCTAGCTACCTAACCAGTAAGGGCTCTAGAAGGAGCTTATAAAAAATATAATTCTATAGAAATACATTTCCCAAGTAGTAATTTAAATTGGATTAGAAGCCTAGAGAAACCCTATGTGGGCGCTTCATTTTTTTTAGAGCCATGGTCTAAACTAGCCTTGTAGGGGATTGTCTTACCTACAATATTGGGGGTGGTACTTGTTGGAGTGGGTATGGATCCTTGGATTGGCCTGAGCCAAGATTTCAAGATATCTTTATACCTAGTCAAAAACCTTCAAAGTTGAAAATATTTATTATAAACAAGGGTTACAATGATACTCCAGTGGTAAAAAATGGGACATAAGGTGGTTATATGGGTAGGAGTTAGGCTAGGGTAGAAAACAACAACATGGCTAAGAGATCTACAGAATCCCTCTATCTAAAGCTACTATCAAGCTTAGGAGCAGGAATATTTATTAAGTTGGGGAGAAAATGTTAATTCAAGGAATATATCACCAATCTGGGTTATCATGTCTCCTTAATTCCTAATGCTGATAAAGAAAATATGTGGGAATGCCTAGGTCAAGGTTCAAAAGAAAAATGTCCATGGTTGTTTGTTTCAAAAGTGATGCATCGAAAGAACACATAACAGGTTTGAAGAGACCTTCTTCAATCATATATGATGGAAATTCATGAAAGTCTATTGGCATAATGTGAACATGTCTTGCCTCTCTCCCGAGGAGAAACAAAATGATAGAAGCTCCCTATTTCATTTTTCTTTTAGTAGAACACATCACTTATAATTTGTTGTTAAGCCATATGAAGAATTTGATATGGACTATTGTACTATTTATTTTTTACTATTGGTGAAATATTTCACACAACCAAAAATAATAACAAATAATTTAGGAAGACATAAGGAGTGACAATAATTGTCAACTGAGTAGAAACATGTTTAGAATCGTTAACAAACAAAACTATGAGAGGCTTCATGGAATAAATGGGAAATTTGGCAGGAGATTCCTTGCAAAGTTCATACTTGTTTAACTGAGGAAATGAAATCCCCTGCCATAATTTCCTTTCAAAGTCCATGCTTTTTTCCTTTTCATTCACTTCCAACAAAGCCCCAAGCCCCAACAACAACAATGTCCAAGAATACCCAACTGACAAGGAACTACAGGGCATCCCCATTTGCAGGCAGTGCCAATAATCAGAATTACAACACACCTAGTTGCTTCCCTAATCTATTCAGCATACACGGTACTTCTAAAACACACACAAGATGTCCCCAACATTTTCAATATGGTATTTCTTCACAAAATGCATCCCCTTTGTGTGGGGACACATCCATGTGTATCAATGGATATGACACTACTTATCATTGACAATGTAACAATTGGCATCTTCCATCTTGTGGCCACTTTTAACTTAGTTTATTGTGTGTCAAATCCAAATTTGAACATGTATCTAAATAATTTCAATATAGCATTTCCCAATCTAGTTAACATTAGTGACATTAGTTATGTATTGTATGCTCATTATTGCAATACCAATTACTAGTATCCTAACACGGACTATATGTAACCAATCTCCATAAGATCTGCTTCATCCTTCACTATCTAGAAATATATCATAACCAACTTTTCCAAATAAATGAAGATAAATTGAAAATAATTTGACCTCCCCTCTAATTCAAAATACAAGTGCAATGCACTAATGGGCACTACAAGCCCATGGTGATAATTGTAGTTCAATAGGAATGCAAACGTGCACTATTGTTCATGGTTTCTTAGTGGGAGGTATAAGTGGTATGGCACCCTTTGAAACAGGATTTGAGCCTGTGGCTGGAGGAAACTTCAGAATTGGGGGCAATGCACAAACCCCTGGAATTGGAGGTTGTGGAAGGGTAATCACACCCATGGTTCCTAGTGGATGTGGAGGAAAAGTGGGACGCACCATAGGACGGTATGGAGATGAATATTGGGGCATACCTACAGGTGCAGCACCAAGAAATGGACATTTTTTATGTCAAGGCATAACACATTTCCAATAATCAAACAAACACATCATACTAAACAACACTTATCTAGAAATAGATATTATAGACAAGAGGGAAGGCACCTCCATGATCACTGCAAAATTCATTCCTATAGAGCAACAAAGGAATGAAAATGTTTGCTAACGTAATCCATGGTGATTCCAAATAATCTGAGATGATTCAAAATATGGTGCACTTTAGTGGTGCACATGTGATGACTAGCTAGATGCTCAGAATATCAAATAATTCTGCTAGCCTTGTATGCATCCACCCCCTCCACATATCTGGATGCGACTAGTGCTAGGAAATTAAAAATATATCATGCCTGGATATGTGATTGATCCAAGAAGCATCTAAACCTAGATACAAGTAAATACTTTCTACCAAATTTAAGGAAATAAACTTACAGGATTTAAGTAGAATTTCAAATTAGAAGAATTTAATCTAATGACAAATAATTATGGCATCGAGGAATGCCACAAATGCAGATATATTGTAGTACATAAAATCCAAAATATAATGAACTCATTTAATGGAGTAATTGATGGAGAAATCAATGGGGTCATTGGTGGTTATTTGTCTCCTAAATACGAGAGTTACAATTAGAAGTTGACAAATACACTGTGATACATTCCCACTTGCCTCTTGTGACCTAGTATTATTCTCACCTCTTCCTCCTTGCTTACAAGGAATTGTTCCCTGAATTAGCAAAATGGAAACCAGTATGTCTTCCCTCACAAGGAAGCCACATGTTTGCCATTGAAATGGGTGGCTGTGATATTTCTTTGGGTGATGAATGGGTAAGAACACTAGGACCTATCACCATGGATTTCTTGGAATTCTACATGAGTTTTCAAGAGAATGGAAATTCCTACATGCTCAAAGGTTTCAAAGCAACCAATAGAGAAATAATAAACTACCATTGTATGGAAAAGCTTCTGGAAAAGGGAAATTGGTTTGAAAATGGGGGATATGTGAAATGTGAGGGAACACATATTGGTTTCCATTTTTCTAGTTGACTAGGCGAAAGACTCAACTATTTTCTATACTTCCTCATGGTTGGCATGCTACAGGTGTTTTTCATGGGACCATTGGGTCCATCAAAAGGGTTAGCCAAATTTTAGCCCAACATAATGACTGTACCAAAAGAAATTTGTTGAGAGGGCCACAAGTAATGGTATGAGTTGGTCCACAAAAAATGAAAAATTAGTTACTATAAAGTGACACCACAACAATCAATGTTGCATAAGGATTTTTTTGAGCTAGGTCTCCTGTAACAGTATTGGTAGGACCTAGACATATTTTTTCAATTTGAGGGGAGTATTACTACAATGATGAAATTCCAAAACTCTTGATACTACGAAATGTGTAGGAACTTTGTTACCTGTGTTGCAAAAGCTATGGTTCAGAGGAATAGGCTAGGATTTGTAGGGTTCTAATGATAGAGGAGCATCAAGTTTTGTTTCTCTTAATATACCTATGGTTTCCATCAATAGTACTCAACCGAATCTTTCATGGCACCAACTAATGGTGATAGATTATACCCTTAGTCATACTATTCAATTCTCTAATATGTGAGAGTTATCTCTCGAGTGTTATTCTCCATGTACTCATTGCAATAGGATGACTAATAGGGTTATGTAAGGTTGGTTTCAAGTTTATCTTGGGGGGTTTTGATATACCTAAAGGAACATGGGAGATAATTCCTTATGTAAGTGTTATTTGATAAAGTGATACTCAAAGGGGTGCCAACAAGATGTTACAAAGGTGTTCAACAAGGTGATGCCTCTATTATTTTCTACATGTATTCTTCCACAATTATAGGCTTGCCCATTGAATGATAGAAATTTGTGTTATTTAAAGATGTTGAAACACATCTCTAACCTAAAGAACGTTTTTGTAAAATTGGAACATGTGTTGGCATGCCAAATTTCTCTGAGAAAACTTGTATTTGTGGTGTTTCTTGTTAGTTGAAATAGAATGTTTAGAGCAAAAAGGGCATAATATAAATGCAGGAAGAAATTAAATAAGGTAGATGGAATACAACTACGAAAAGCAAATAATTGAACTAAAATTGGAAAATAACACTTTAAGCAATCCTTTATTGATATTCCAAACTAAATGCAATGTTCACTTGCCTTTTTCTAGGGCGAATCTCCAACACGAGGAGCTCCAAATACTACAATATTCACTTGATAACCCATTACATATCTTCTACTACTATATATATAGTTTCTAATTGACGAAAATTGTAACCACCTAATAGACTTCCATTAATAAGACCTCAACCACGAACTAATGGACCTTCTTTAACAAGTTCACTTAGATTTATTGATTTCACACTATATTATTGTGTAGAGCCTTATTTAATAAATATGGTTGTGAATATAATAACAATTGATTCCACTAACAATGGAAGTTAAGGTGGTTGTCGAACCCTAACAACAATGTAAGGCTGTCACACCCAAACTTGACATAGGATCAACTAGCCTAGGACTCAATTAAACTCAATTACTTGACATGACTCAGTGACTTGGGAAAGACTCAAAAAATACAAATGAACCTCAAAATACAATAAATTCAAAGTCTAAAAATATGGCGAGTCTCGATCAGTATGGCAATTTTATGGTGAGTATAGAAAGGGGTGAGTTTGTTGGTGAGTTTTTAGTGAGTGCAGAGGCTAGAGAAGACTCCACAAGACTCAACAGAGGAGTCTTGGATGAGTCAAACTACATTGGTACAATGTGTATAGTTGGGATAATCCTTCTCTTGTATTTTCTTGTTATGTGAGTGTTCTCTCATTGTTGTCTTTTGTGCACATATCAAATCTGCAAGTTTAGAATCTTCTAGCTGTCCAAAGCTCTCAACTTTTTGCATTGGTAAATTCATTTCAGTACTATTTTGGATTGGTGTTTAAAAATCTTGGCTCTATGAATATACAATACTATGCTAGGGGTTTCTCTATTCTGATTTTTGAGTTACAAGAAAATAAACTAGTTTTTCTAAAATTCGGGCCATGTTAGTTATGGAAGGAAAACCTCGGTTGAAACCATGGCATACAAATTTCAAATTTCAATCTTTTCATAGAAAAATTTGAAACTAAGTAATTTTTAGTTTGACTCCTTAATTTGTTAACACAATTTTAGTATGAATCAACCTTGACGAGTATTGGAAATTTTCTAAGAAAGTACCTAACAATGCATCCTCCCATAGTTGATCACATGTCTTGTACTATTATTTTTGGAATTGGATCTTCATATAGAGCTTCCTTTGAAATTCAATTTTTTTAACCTAGAAATAGGTTTTAGATTATGAAAAGGTTACCCTTCAGTGTCAGATTTTCCATGAATATGGCATATAGCCCTACTATTTCCCTCTCCATAACCTAATTGCTAAAGGAAAGAAGGGTTTTGAGATGCAAGGAGAAGGGAAAAAAAGAAAGGTTTACATAAATGAACCTAAGAAAGTGAAGGATTCAGGAAAACCCCCATCAGATATTGAAGTGAAATTGGAAGATAACTCCGATTGGAAAGAAAGTCGTAAAACAAGAGAGAAGAAACCATCATCAACTGTGAGTTCAAAAAGGAAGAAATTTAGCTATGGAACTGCAAGGTAAGAGGTACAACAAGATAAATTTTTAGTTAGGAAAAGGAGGCGGGAAAAGGAAAAGATTCCTGAGAAGAGATGAAAATTAGTTGAAATTGTGCACAAACAAAATGTAAAGTCAGTTTTAAAACTTCCATACAAGTAGTAAGGGCTTTCATTGCAAAAGTTACATCTATAGTCAAATTAGTTTGTTTCTATTAGAGAGACAGAGATCCTAGATCTAAGTGATTTCTAACAAAATTGGTGAGAACCAGAGTTCAATCTAATAGACCTATTTAGTTTTAATGAGGGAAAGAAATCTAAGAGAACAAATCATGTTTGATGAATCAATGAATCATTAATCAAAAACAAACAAGTCCATTATACCTCTGAAGTGATGGTTTTCAAGTCAACTATTGTTTCTATTACTTTTGACTATCGTTTCTTTCATCTGGTTATCTTACAAGAAATTAAGTTTATCGTACTAAGAACAAATAGACATATGAGTCCTTCGATATCAAAACTTACAATGGGTACAAGTTTCTTGTTTTCAATATACATTTGTCCTTGGTTTGTACCTATTGAAATCTCACATTTCTCTGGTAGGAGGAAATTTCCCATGTTTTGGCTCTTATAGTTACAAAACTTGGCTACGTGAAAACTTGGGTGAGACCAGAGAGTAAGTGATTAGCTCGAACACGGGAAAAACTCAGCAAACTAGGTTAATTTTTTTCTTAAAAGAATGGCAATTGTTTACTATCCAAGAAGCGAGTTTTATTTTCTAGTAAGTCAGTTTGGTTTTTTTTCTCTATTGGCCTAAGTTTGAATAGGAAAATATAACAAATTTTGTAACAATTATCTTGATAAAGCTATCAATTTATAAATACATATTTTAATGTAGTGGAAGACTAAAAGAGGAAGATGGAGGTGCAAGTAAATATGATAGTAGGGATAGTATTTATACCATGCCAGAGAGTTTTGGCATCTCCCAAGATAGTAGTTATACCACGCCATAAAGTTTTGGCATCTCCAAAGAATGTATGATAGTGAAAAGGACTTCACAGATCCAACTGTGCCAAAAATTTCCACCAAAGATCCACTTCAAACCTCAAGGTTGATATTCCCAAGAGTGGATTTGGATTCCTCTTCATCCCAAAATAAAGTACTATTTTCAACTACAACAACAATCTCTTCACCTGACAGTAACCTTTCGACTGCCTCAGGATCAAGATCCTTGTTGGTCATATACCTGTCAAGTCTATACAAGGACACCATTTCTTGTGAGATAGATATTAAAGTTTGAGGGAAGTAACTAATCGGTTCTTGAAGAATTTTGAAAGTAGATGTTGCAGTGAACACCTCGCCTACTATAAGTTTTGCTCCTAAAAAAATGCATGTAGTGAATGTCACTATTGAAAAAAGTGAAGGTGTGCTCCATAGATTAATTATATTCATTGAAATAGAATACATATTTTTGCAGATCCATTCATATTCATAATTCATAAAAGACTCTACATGTGTTTGGAAATGGTCTTCCCATGCTTGAAGTTTGATAACCCTCACATAATTCAAAAACTCATTAGTTGTACGAAGATCACACATTTTGATTAATTGGAACTGGTATCTCCTATTTCTCTTGGATCCCCAAGCTACAATGCCCATTATCAGTGCCACATAAATAAAACCAGACAACATACAAATTCCCAAAACCCAAAACATGATTGATAAAGCAGCCCCAACTTGTAGAGGCATCATCTAGATGCAATGAAGCTGCAACATCGTATCTAAAATCTATTGAGCATCCACAACCATGTAATTTAAAATATGTCCAACAACATGAGCTTGCCTAGTGAATCTTGACAATCTTAAACCCTTTCTCTATAAATTTGTGATCAAAGAAAACCTTATCAGCATGCCCAACTTCTAACATTGAAAGTTATACTAATGGGAACAAAGAACATCAATGGATTTTGCTAAAAATAGTATCAATACAAGGATAGAGCCTTCATAAGGAAAGCTCTAGTCTCTAGATGTAAAATCAACAATTTTTTGTATCAAAATTGGGCCAATGTACACCACACAGAGTTTTTTAATGGCTAGGGATGTAGTAAGTGCAATATTTTTCCAAAAGCATCGAAGCAATGTAAGGTGTTACAGGGTGTTCGTGTTCCACTATGTCATTAGACCAGTTTGATTTAAAAATTTTAAACATATTTTCAGCACTATCACCAGGTGCCAGTGTAGGAACATCTATCAATTGCAAAGCATTTCTTTAACCTTTGTTCAATATAGGATTCAGCCATCACCATGTAGCCCTTGACATAATACATGTTGTAGAATAATGGGGTATTAGTCTTTTTAAGTTCCAGGATTTAGAGTGCTACCATCTAGAAGAGGTTCGTGTAATTTGTTTTTCTGTTTCTTCAACAATGGTGATTCCTGTAGTCCCTTTGAGAGCTAATACCAACAGAAATCCAAGAGTAGGGAAAATTATCAATGCAAAAAGGTCATCAAGAGGGAGAATACTATATGGATTAGGAGTTTTGGAGGTGAACTCGATGATTGTAGAGATAATGAAAATCATAAGCCACCAGAGATATCGAGACATTAGATGTGTTGTAGCTTTGAATTTCTTCTCATGTCCAATTTGCCGCCCCAAATACAATACATGAAAGTGCTTGGACTATTGTGTATATTACCTCATGGATAACCCATTTAGTTCTAATGCCTAGTCTTCCAAATCTCCAAATATAGAGACCAACATGCAATAAACTTTCAATTCCTATGAAAATTAAAGTTGCTCTGAATTTGAGACCAACTTTAAGGCTCTAGCTCTGACCCTATAGATTGGTTTTTTGAGGGAGTGATTTTTCCTTTGATGATATCTTTCATGAACACAGTAATTTCTTCACCAAGAATTCTAGATAAAGTAATAAGAAACCAATGTTGACGAGGGTGACAATTTTGCATTGGGAACATGGATGTGAATATCTACTATCTTGATACCAGGGCACTCTATGTGCCCGAGGCGATAATACTTGTGATATCTAGTTTTTTTTTGTCAATTTCCTACTCCTCCTTTGGCTTTTGGGTTGTGATTTCGTATATGCTTTGCATAGCTTGCTAATATTCTTGTCTAGATTCACCAAATTGATATGATTTGTTCTAAAAAATCTCACTCTCCCTGCTATTAGCACTACCCTTCTATGCTTCTTTTCCTCTTGAGGTCTCGAACCCTTGTACATCATCAACAAATGGATTCTATAACCCAATCTAGAACCCAATTCAAGATCGACACGTTCCTCCTGAATTCTACAATAGAATCTAAGTGATTATGCGTAGAGGAAAAGCATAGAACCCTCTCCAAACTTGGTAAGGAAGAAGAGTAGCCAGTAAGAGATTATGCGCAAAGGAAGAGCATTAAACCCTCTCCCAACCTAGTAAGGAAGAAGACTAGCAGGTAAGAGATTATCCACGGAGGAAGAGCATCGAACAGGAGACCTGAAATCAATACGTCAATATTTGATATTACATATAGACATGTAACTATTCTACTTTCATATAGAATCCTTGGGGCCAACAATAAGTTGAGTGGGAAAGAGAGAAAATATCTTAAGTGATATTGGGTGGAGGGTGTACATGGGAGAAAATATTGTTGCATACAGTTAAAGGACACATCTCCCTTACTATCTAGTCTTATCCTCTAAAGAGCATCAAGTTACTCATCTCAGGGATACAAGGGTGCAAGAGAAAATCAATTTTGGCAAGTACTGGGTTGTTAATGATTTATAGGTTCATTCCTAAGTGGTACGTAGAGAAAGGCCCAACCACTATTTCTAAGTCATCCACATTAATTGGGCGATATTCCTCATGTTAATTCTCATACATGAGTGAACTAACTTACTAATGCAAGAGTAGAAGTAGAGATATGTTCTCTCACAAACAGTGGCACCTACTCTATGTCAAATAGTCCCAGCTGCAATAAATTGAATAAGATGAGGGTCTTATTGCTACTTACAGGCAGAGGATCTAATTGGGAGGTTATTTCTTGTTTTCTCATGATATGCTCTTGCACTGGGCAACATTCATCATCTCCATAATTGTATCATCCTAGCTACAATAAATTGAAAAAGAGGAGGGTCGTATTGTTACTTACAGGCAGAGAATCTAGTTGGGAGGTTATTTCTTGTTTTCTCGTGATACACTCTTGACCTAGGCAACATTCAACATCTCTAGAATTAAGGCTTTTGTGATCCATATCAAATTTTTGAGAGAATCTTCAGCGTAAATCACATAAGATTCTCTCAAAAAACATTAAACATCTCCATAAATGTATCATCCCAACTACAATAAATTGAAAAAGAGGAGGGTCGTATTGCTAGTTACAGGTAGAGGATCTAGTTGGGAAGTTATTTCTTGTTTTCTCATGATACGCTCTTGACCTGGGCAACATTCAACATCTCCATAAATGTATAAGTATTATAGAGGATGCAACTTAGCTACAAACCTGGGAAACATTCAACATCTCCAGAATTTGTATAAGTATTGTGGAGGACGCAACTCAGCTACAAACCAGGAAGGGGCTGCAATGGAAGACTGCAATACTAAGTATGCCCAGAAGCCTACTATGAAATAGAGCTTATTTATAGTAAAATCCCATAGCTACTCAGTGTTATTGGCTTTGATCCCTCTCCCAACATGGTAAGGAAGAAGAGTAGCTGGGAAGGAGGGAAATTAAATGATTAGATTTAATTTTTCAATTGAGTAGTGGGAAATTAAATTTAATGGGTCGATTTTAGAGTAGCGCAATATTAGATTTTAACATTTTGTCAATTGTTTATGTTGCCACTATTGAGTAGGAGGTTTCTTCGCATAGAGGGGTCTAGAGAGTGATAATTTTGGAGGTTTATTCGCATATATGGGTTTAGGGAGTGATCATTTTGGAGTTTTCTTCGCATAGAGGGGTCTAAAGAGTGACAATTTTAGTTTGAGGTATTAATAAAAACTATAAAAAAAAATATTTTGAATATTTTTTTTAGGATTGATCACATGGGAGTATAAAAGATCTTTCTAAGCAAGTATGTTCATATAATGAGGGAAGAGAATATAAGTTTTATATTAACTAACCCTTAAAGAGGTGGAAAATATATCTAATTCTATGAATAATGTTATTAATAAACTCAAATAGTTCTAGGTAGCCCATTATTTTTAGGGAATAATGTTATTAATAAACTTCTAGTTGTAGGTAGCTCAAAAATACCTTATTAGAAGTTATTTATCGTTTAGTTTACATTAGTCATTTACATTAGTCATTTTAGTTGTTTAATTATTAGTTAGTTGTATATTTTAACCTGCGAATAAATTAGTCATTTATGTTAGTTGTATTTAATTTGGTCACCTAAAATTGCTCATTTTTTGTAGTATTTCACTTGGAAAAGTTGTGGTGACTAACTTTTTTAGTCACCTAGTCACTAATTTCTCATTTTCTACTAGTTCTATTTGATGGACTCCCTACCCAATATGCATCAGTGAAGCCTTGAAGCTTCACTCCCTCAGTCCTCCTATACCATAATCCATACACGACAGTGCTTCTGAGGTACTATAACACATGCTTTGTTGCCTTCCAATATATTTTGGTAGGCCTCACCATAGCTTGACTTAGATGGTTTACTGCATAGCACATGTCAGGCCTTCTATTCACAAGAAAATAAAAAACCCCACAAGATTCCTGTAAATGGTAGCATAAAC
This sequence comes from Pinus taeda, assembly GCA_000404065.3. Classification (NCBI taxonomy): domain Eukaryota; kingdom Viridiplantae; phylum Streptophyta; class Pinopsida; order Pinales; family Pinaceae; genus Pinus; species Pinus taeda. The sequence goes on along the minus strand of APFE030625241.1, from coordinate 5,688 downwards.
CTCTTCACCTAAAGTGGCATTCTCCTTCATCCAGTTTGTAGCTAGAGGTGTGTCCATGGGCTTACAACTATCGATGTGAAATCTCTAAAGTATTTCATAGGTATACTTCCCCTGAGACACAAACAATTCACCATCACCTTTCCATACTTCTAACCCAAGGAAGTAATGCACGAGGCCCATGTATTTCATCCAAAATTCCCTTGCAATATCCTATTTGCAAGAGAGGATCAAATTATCATCACCTATCAATATTAAATAATCAACATACAAAAGAAGAATAAGCAACTTACCGTCTACCACAATGTGATAAAGGTTCACTTTTGCTTCACTTTTAGTGAAGCCCAATCCACTGAGATAACTGTCGATCTAAGTGTACCATGCTCGAGGTGCCTGTTTGAGACCATACAATCCTCTCTTGAGTATGTACACATGCAAATCTCAATCAAATGTCTCAAATCCTTCTGGTTTCTCTATGTAAATTTCCTCCACAAGAACACTATTGAGAAAGGTGATCTTCACATCCATCTAGTGGATTTTCAACCCCATCTATGTAGCCAATGCTATAATGGATTTTATTGAGGAATATCTTGCAACTGGTGAAAACGTTTTGTCATAGTCCACTGCCTCTCTCTAAGAAAATCCTTTGGTCATGTTGAGGCCTCGAAAATCATTGCCACAACATTGGGGATAACCACCTAGTCCCGACCTTAAAACAACTCTTTTTCCATTTGGGATAGTGGCTCAAACTAGTTCAATTAGGTCCAATTACGTTTTCCCAACCGTTATTAGATTTAAATATATCTCTAATTGCTAATAGCTAGGGCCATAAGATCAATTCTTCTAGCTAATCAGACAAGAAGAATGATCCTTAAGTTGTTTTTGTGGAACAACCAAACCAATCTAAAATTTTTCCTCAAAAGAGGACTTCTAGAAATCTAGAATTAACCTAAATGCAAACTAATTATAAAATGCAAGAAAAAGGAACTAAATCCTAATCCTATCTCATTTAGTCATATATATATCTAACCCAACCGAGAGCAAGATATTTAAATGATTTAGGATTTAAATATGTTTGTCTTATAATGAATATCAAGCTAACGAAATAGTTCAATTAACTGACATTATGAATACCAAAACATATTCTGTTCAGAGACCTCTTAATTGAAATAAATAACCAATAACATTTAGGAAGTAGTTCACAAAATGATATTGATTGTTAAATCAACAATTCGAATAATTAAACAAGAATATGAGGAAATAGTTCACAACATATCCTTATTTTTTAAATTGATATTAAAAGACAAATTTATGAGTAAATAGTTACTTAGAAATTATAATTCAACACATAAGGGCAGAGATAAATAATAACATATGATTGAGACAAATTACTCATACCGACAATAGTGCACAAATATGAATAAAATGACACATCCCTGCAACTATAAAATGAAACTAGTATTTAAAACAATAGTATTAAAAATACCAATTTATTAAATGCATTTCTCAGGCTTTAGTCTCCAACAGTCTTTAACAACGTAAACTTTGAAACGGGAACTATAAACTCAAAATGGGAACCCTGGCCAAAAAATGCCAAAAAAACATCAAAAACAGTGCTAAAAACGAAAAGTATGTATACTGAAATGATTGTTCTTTTTTAGGGACAATTTTGAACTTGTTTTAAAAATGGCAGTGAAAACAAAATTTTCGTGCAAAATATAGCGTGAAAATGAAAAAGTGATTATACTAGAACGATGAATTTTTTTTTAGGGTCAATCTTCAAAATTAAAAAAAATGCTAGTAAAATGATCCAACAACATAAAAATGACTCATAACTTCTCATTTAACACCATATGGAAATCAAAAATTTTATTTCAAGATATGATGCATACATCAGTTAGATAAACTGTCTTAAACAATTTTTGAAAATCACTCATATTTTCTTGCACACCATCAGAAATCACATCTTCGAATGAGTGACTGGATGCTGACGAACATGTTCCATATTCTTCTATTTCATCAACTAGTGCCCCATCTAAGTCCACATGCATGCCCATCATTTCAGGTTTCAAAATTCTTCTAGATCTACGACTGCTTTCAGCAGACTCCCATCTCAACATTGTTCCTTCTGGTAACAACCATTTCAGAATCTCTATCGTCTTGAAGCGAGTAGTTCCCCTCTTTGTTAAATTGAAGTCATAAACAAGTATGGAAACATCCTCCAATTTCAATATGTCTGTGCAGTGATGATTTATATGTGTACCCTTTATTTTTCTCTTTCCGCCATTTTTTTTTTGTCAACTACCATCTCTAGCTTATACACACCATTGAATGGGTGTGTATTTGTGGCATACCAATGTACTTCAACACATGTAGCATCCTCATTTTCTGTAAAGACCTTTATAACTTTAACAACCCAGAATGGATAGCCATTGAGATCTCCATCTACCAGCACTACAATCATGAAAACCTCCTTAATATCTTGTATTGAACCCATGTAAAGGTCTTCCATCGCTTCACGTTGTGCATGAGATCTTCTGGAACCACTATACATCTCTCTTTCCTCTGCCTGTGAAGAATTAATGATACCTTGAGATTGTTGTTGTTCAACAATGTTTATTTCCTCATGTGCATTCGACACATTTTGTGGCCAAATAAATGGATTTTTCAAAGGTATATATTCATTTGTTCATGTTGAAATGATATCACTTTGATTATTGAAAAATGACTCCCACTAAACTGAATCAGCAATGTCAAAGTACTCATATGTATATCTAATAATTTTTTTAATTTCTTCTAGGCAATCAGAATAATTTATATCTCTGTTTTGTTTGCGTGCATTATGAACTTCACCAACTTATTTTAATAACAATATTTGTGATGAAAATATTGGATGATCTGGAATGAACTTCAAAAATTGCAAACCTGATGATGGTGCTCATTCTGTAGTAGTTGAATACTTCGTGCCCCGTATTAGTGTTTTCCCATCAATTTTTTTGATATGAAATTGATGTTGGAAGCTAATGTCATTAAGTTGTTCAATGCATTTCCCCTCACCATATGATCCCATAATAAACCTTTGCATGTCAATAGTTTCTTCCAACAGATCAAAAGTAGGCTTTGGCATGTATGATTTCTTAATACATTCAATTAATGATGGAAAGCTCTCAACTTCCTTCCTCCTCAATGTGACTGAAAAACAACTAAACATCTGATCAATATGGTCATGATTGTGCCCAACAAGAAGGAAACCAACCTTTACCTTCTGAAAAATTCTCAATTCAACAAGCATGTTTACATATCCAGAAACAACATGATTTTTGTTTTCACGGCAAGTGTTGTCCAATTGTAGATACAAAACTTCAGGAAGATTACCAAACCAATGAGAAAGCACATCATGAATTATGGTTATGGTCATATTTGCATCATTA